>CM039475.1:2397736-2456381 GCA_022433065.1 Begonia loranthoides
TGGCGTATCAGTTGCTATTGCCAACCGCTATGGAAGGAGTTCATAACGTGTGCCGAGGGAATTCAATTCAAGCAGAACCTGAAGAACATATTGTAGTTCAACTAAACATTGTAGGATCGATATACGCCTATAGAGGGGGGTGAATATAGCGTTTTAACTTTTTCGTGCGATATTTTAATCCCTAATTACCTAAGTAATTTAATGCATATAATTAAAATATCGACGAAAAAGTTAAAACGCTATATTCACCCCCCTCTATAGGCATATATCGATCCTACAATAAGGAGAGGAGAGAACTAGATAAATTTTTTCTTGAATTTCTTTGGCTATTTGCTTGATACAAAATGCCTACACTCATAACCTATTTATATGATTATTTGGTACAAGTATAACACAATACATAAACCACCTATTAAATCTAATACATATACTAGTACATAATGAATCACCTAGTTACATGAACTACTCATCAATGACCCATGCAAGTACATGAACTAATGTAACATTGCATACATGAATGCAAACCTTCTAGATGACTCTTCACAAATACATAGACTATAACCAAAAATATACTAAAGGCATACATTAACAAAGACACTTATTCAAAAGATCCATTAACCAAAAGATACATAAATTAAATAGGTTAATGGAATTAAGTTAATAATTCCAACATCCTCCTTTAAACTTAATTCCTTGTAACTCCGAGCATCATTCTTAACTTGCTGAAAGTGTCATATTTGAGAGGCTTTGTAAAAATATCAGCAACTTGATCATCAGTCTTCACATACTTTACTTGCACTTCATTTTTTGTGATACAGTCACGAAGAAAATGATATCTTGTATCTATATGTTTGTTTCGATCATGAAAAACTAGATTCTTTGCCAATGCAATAGCAGATTTATTGTTAACCAGAATTTCTGTAGCTTTCTCTTGTGGCATTTGCAATTTCTTTAATAGTCTTCTCAACCATAAGGCATGAGATACACAAGATGTAGCAATAACATACTCAGCTTCACAAGTGGATAGTGTCACAATTTGTTGTTTATTTGAACTCCATGTAAGAGCTGAATTACCCATGTAGAAAACAAAACCCATTGTGCTCTTTTGGTCATCCATATCTCCACCCCAATCGTTATCGCTATATCCGACAATGAGTTTTGGCAATTGTAACATTGAACTTTTGATCTATCATTCTATCTTGAGTGACTTCCTCTACCACGCTCTCTTACGAAATGGCTCTTCTCTTCATTATCGAGATTCTGACATCCTCGACCTCTTCCTCTACCTTGTCCACGTCTGGGTCCACGTCCTCTTCCTCGTTGACTTCTCCCACATTCATTCTCTCTTTCTTTCACCGAGAGCTTGGTGGCTAAAACTTACTCAATTGGCTCTTTCTTCTTGTTGATTCTCTCTTCATGAGCTTGTAAAAAACCCATGAGTTGGTCAACTGTTATAGTAGCTAAATCTTTGGACTCCTCGATAGCTACAATCACATAATCGAACTTTGTATGCAACGAGCGAAGAACTCTTTCATTGATGCGAACGTCTTCCAATTTTTGTCCATATCTCGTCATTTGGTTAACGATGGCCAAAACCCTCGAAATGAAATCCGTTATAGACTCAGATTATTGCATTCGCAATGCTTCAAATTCTCCTAGTAGGATTTGAAGACGTACCTTTTTTACCTTATCAACTCCTTGATAAGAATTTTGTAGAATCTCCCACGCTTGTTTGGCGGTGGTCGCATTTGATACCATCTCGAACATAGCTTCATCCAAACATTGATGAATAAGTGTAAGAGCTTGTTGATCTCTCTTACGGGTTCTTTGGAGAATCTCCCTTTGATTTTGGGTAAAAGCGGAACCATCACAAGACTCGTCATAGCCTCTATCGACAATCTCCCATACATCTTGCGAGCCGAGCAAAGCCTTCATATGAATGCACCAATTCTCGTAATTGTCTTTGGTAAATTGAGGGAAATAGAACAGAAATGTAGAATTCGACATTTCTACAAGATCAAAAACTAAGCTCTGATACCAATTTGTTGGAATGAGGAAGAGAGATTTTTTTGGAGAGGAGAGAACTAGATAAACTTTTTCTTGAATTACTTTGGCTATTCGCTTGATACAAAATGCCTACACTCATATCCTATTTATAGGATTATTTGGTACATGTATAACACAATACATAGACTACCTATTAAATCTAATACATGTACCGGTACATAATGAATCACCTAGTTATATGAACTACTCATCAATGACCCATGCAAGTACATGAACTAATGTACCATTGCATACATGAATGAGAACCTTCTAGATGACTCTTCACAAATACATAGACTATAACCAAAAATATATTAAAGACATACATTAACAAAGACACTTATTCAAAAGATGCATTAACCAAAAGATACATAAATTAAATAGGTTAATGGAATTAAGTTAATAATTCCAACAGGAATTCTGATAAAAAATCCATTCCCAACGAAATTTCATTCCCAACCTACGGCTTCCAACCTCAACAAATATAACCAATTAGGAAGTATTATAAACATAATCCAATATCAACCTAAAAATCTAGAAGTTGCAGAATCTTCAAAATGAAACAAAAATTGAAATCTTCAATTTTTACCTGAGAAATCACTCACTGTCGATGTCTCGTCGGAGTTGTATTCATAACGTTAAAACACATCACCCAGACCTTGAAGAAATCAATTTCATCCATTAAACTTTGCCTTGCGAAAGAATAACGTAAAATGTCCAAGGAATTCGAAGTTTACCTCGACGAATAGCGAAACCGTCAATCCATTGCCGCAATCCTCACCTCCCACACCATCAGCTTGCCGGAGTTCTTGAAAGAGAAAGAGGGAGAGGGACAAGAGTGGGGGAGACTTCCCAACTCCATCAGGGTCTCCCCCTTCCCCTGTTGTTTTGGCAACAACCCCCGAAGAAGGGTTGTTTTATTTTTTTAAAAAATTTTAAATTTTTATTTATTTATTTATTTTATTTATATTGGGCTTAGCTGGCCTATATATAACCGTTTTAATGATAGAAAGGTCCGTTAAATGACCGTTATTATCTATAGAAATTATTCCTTTTGCAGCGGATACTTACCTTCCGCTAAAGAATAGGACTTACTTTTTGCAGCGAAAAGTAAGTATCTAGTGCGGAAAATATATTTTGTGCAGCGGAAACTTGTCTTCCGTTGCGAAAAGTAAATCTTGGAAAATACCCTTTAAGCAGCAGATACTTGCCTTCTGCTGCTGAAAATAAGTCATTGACTACAACTATATCATGAACAGGTCTGCTACGAAAGGATGAACTATTCGCTGCGAAAAAAATTTACCTGAAAATAGATATTTTTCTATCTTCAATACTTGCATAGTCTAGAGCACTGCTTCGTCGTCGAAGTGCAAATATTTAATTTCAGAAGGATACATAGCCATGGAAGTGTTGATATATGTCATTTAACGGACCTCCTAACATTGAAAGTGTTTATTGTTAACGTCTCAAACTTTGAGATGTTAAGATAACAAAAATAAAAATTTAAGATGTCAATTGAAAAGATATTCATACTTGAGAGTTAATATTGATAATTACCCAAATTTTAAGGACTTTATACCTAATTAAACCTTAAAATTTCTTTTCACCTGCAACTGTCCAGTTACCAAGCTGAACTCTTACGATAAGAAATTTGTTAAATTTATTATTCGTGATGACTCGATTAGTTTTAACTCCAAATGATTATCTAAGCAATGTTTGAAAAATAAATAAAACTAACTGGATCTTCACATGTTGTCGATGTGACAAATTTAACGAAGGTAGAATATAATTTGCTAACTTGTTAAATTCAAAATTCATTAAGTTAAAAAAAAATAATTATGAAATAAGTTGTGTGAACCTTTAAATTAGGGCGCAAAGTACATTTACCTAAATTTTAATAACCTTTTTCTTATTTCCATCCTTATTAATTAAAAATATTAAACAAGTTAACTAAGAAGACACGTGTTTATGAAGGCAACAAGTAAAATTAAGAGCCAGTTAATTAAGATAAAAAAAAGTTATAAGAATTCAAATTTCGAACATTTAATCTCACTTAAAAAAATTCGTGCAAGGATCAACAAAAGAATTTGGTTTACGGGCGGGAAGGATAGAATGTGTTACAACTGATTAAATTAATCTTAATAAGACAAATTCAAATTCAAATTCAAATTCAAATTCAAACGGGAAAGCAAACATCAATTTATGGAGCAAAAATTTGGGTTATTCTTACTTATCAACTTAGTTTAGTCGTGGTCATTGAGGAAATATACTAGATTAATATTATAATCATTGAATATAATTGTTAATCTATGAATAATCATATTTTTAAAAGTTGCCTCATAAAAAGCCACTAATCTAGCTGCATAATTCCGTAATTAAAGGAACTATTAGTTTAATTAATTAGAAGGGGTGTGGACTGCAATGGAGGCACAGATTATCAGTGAGAAAAAGCCCAGAGAGATGGCCCAAACGTTTTGCAAGCTTAGCCTTTTCCAATTTTGAATATTCTTGCAAAAATAATAGGCTATTAATCAATAACTTCTCTAGTTTAATCCATTTTAAAAAATACATGTCATGAGATCATTGAGTTATGTCACACAATATGTGTTATTTTTCAAAATTGTAGCACTCCCTCACACTATATGACCAACTTGACCCATTGGTGTCATCACCTAGAATAGGGCCACAACGAACATTCGAGAAGAACGTTCTAATGCTTATAGAGAGTCTTACCACCCGGTCCAACGTAATTTGAAGTTTTGCATCGAAATTTGTTTTACCATATACATTAATTTTTCTCATGTCCCTTAAGGGGACAACGACTGTAATATCACGAAGAACGATTTGACCATTAAAAATAATCTAAGAGACCAGCCCAATACTTGATAATCTAAGAGACCAGCACAAAACGACATCGTTTTTGTGGACTTCAATTTTCGCTTTGTTCCTTGAAAAATACATCATTTATAGGGATAATAAAAGTATGATTAGCAAGATGAAAATTGATAAATTGATGGGTTATTAATTTAATATTTTTTTACTAAAATAATATTTATATTTAGTTCTAATTTTAATAACCTAACATTTTTTTATTAACTGACATTTAAGATGATTTTAAGCTTTGAAGTTTGAAAGTAAAGGGAGTATATATTTTAAAAAAATATAAAGAAAATGATCGACAAAAAAGTCAGATTGAACTCACAAATCCAAAATATTGGGCCCGTCTCATATAATTTAGCTAGATCGTTCTAATCCAGTCAATGCCAATTCGTTCAGGTCAACGTTAGTACGTCCGTTTAAGACCTCCAAGGGTAGGATTCAGAAAAATAAGAATTTAAACCTCAAAAACAGAAAAAATGACAAATCAACCACAGTAACTTTAAGTACAAGTCAATCATTATGATTTAAATTTTAATAAGTTAATCATTAATATATAGAAAAATGATAAATTTGACATTGCAGTGACATTCTCTGTTAAAAATTAGTCGAGACGCCACTGCGGTGTCCTGTGTTGTGAAGAAAAACACAAAGTTTCGTGAGAACGCCACTGGGGTGTCGTCAGGACGCTGCTGCGGTGTCCTCACGACGCCCATGCGGTGTCCCAAGACGTCGCTGCAGTGTCGTCAAGAAGCCCCCGCAGTGTGGTCAAGATGCCCCTGCGGTGTCCTCACGACACCCCTACAGTCTCCTTCGAAATTAATGTTTTTATTAGATTTTCGACTTCTTCAACTTCAAACGACCATAATTTTCGTTACGAGTGTGAAAATTGGACGCAGAAGGTATCAAATTGAAGCTCTCTCAGAGATCTACGACTTGTCATGGGCTTATCCCATGACCCCCCTGTTTCGACCCCTAAATCAATCGTTTAAATCCTCAAATTTGCAATCAAACATTTTTTACCCTAAAAAATGCAGGACGTTGCAGTGGTTTGCTCGGGACGCCGCCGCGGTGTCCTAGAACGCCGCTGCGGCATCCCAACTACGTTTTAACGAAAAATATGACAGCGATGATAGATTCATCATTTTTTCATATGCTAGTGATTAACTTATTAATATTTAAACTATAGTAGTTAATTTGTCATTGATTTAAAATTACGATTTGTCATTTTAAAAAAATCTTCTAAAATGATAAGATAACGTCAGCTACCTATAATTGCAAAAAAAACATAAAAATAATCAACATTGTGAATCATTTCTAAGTGACCACTACATACACCACCTTTTATATAATATAATATAATATAAACATAGTCATGTTGCTAGGTTGTCATATCGTACGCGTGACTTTATTGTCACACTCCCAATGCTTTAACACAACAATTATTTTTACATATCCATAAATAATGATTAATAGCTACAAATTGTGACTTGATTGAACAAAATTTATTACGTCTGTCAAAGTTGTCACTTATTTCTCTCAATGGCGAGAACAATTTAATATTTAAATAATTGTGAGCTGTCAATTCAAAGTATATAACCCAACATAGTTAGAATTGAAAATTTATAAATAGAATTTCTTTTATAATTTAATAAATATATTCAGGAATAAAAGAACAAAATCATGTATATTTTCATACCAAGCAAGCTGAGATATTGAAGCGTCCAGCGAAGCTAAATTCAAAGAAATAGGCCTTGAACCGAGCCTTACAATCTGGAATTTTATATTAATTTATTTATTTTCTCTCTCCCTCCTACCACACCACCATCCTCCTTTTAATCCTCTCCCCCCACTCTGCCTCATTCTCTCTTACCGATGTGGGAATTCTCCCCCCTCTATTATCTTCCTCTTTTTCATAGTTCTTCTCTTCCTTTCTTCTCACTATTTAATATTTTATATTAAAATAATTTATATTTGAAAAATAAAATTGTAAAAAAATATAAATTAAAGTAAAGTGAAAGATATAATTGATAGTTTTTTCTTTTCATTTATTTTAAATTTTTTTAAATAATATACATTTTATTGATATAAATGAAAAAATTTATGTATAATTGTCTTGTTAAGCTCGACTGTGAAGTGCGTTTAACTCGTGGCTCGTGAGTTGGTTCGTACTGAAATTTTTTTTAAGCAAATTTGTTAAATTCAGCTCGTTTAACTCGATAGGCTCAGTGAGATGGATTGTTTCACGCTCAGTTCGACTTGACCAGCTCATTTGTCTTCTCTACTTTCAATCAAATTAACAAAAGAACATATATTGTTTGTTTTAAACCAAAACTTGTATAATAAAGTAACGGGAGATTATGCAATTCTTGTTATATGGGTTGAGTCCTTACAATTAACTCATTTTTTTATCGATTTTGTATAATGTTTGTCGACTTTTGGGCGGAGCGGCACTTTTTATATTTGACCTTAAAATATATTGTATTAAATTGGAAGGAACACTTTATTATAAAATATTTACCTCCACTTCTTCTATGCAACTCCTCTACTTCTTTGTATGCGTTGGACCCTTTTCTATCTTCGTCCTCATCATATTCATCGTTCATTTTACTTCACAAAAGGAACTGACTGATGGAACTCATAAACACAGTGGCAACTACATGGCGACATCAGTACAGCCTTCAAAAGTTTAAGCATAAAACAATGACCAAACAAAGTTATCCTTTCGTACAAAATGGGACCAATCTATAACCTATATAATGCATTTTAAGTGGTCCATTGTGGACACGAACATGTAAATATAAAATGTACAGGATGATGGAAGCCAGCTCAATCTTCTTCAAAGCAGCAAATATTATGGCTGATCGGCCATTTTATTTGTTTTGCAGTAACTAGTTGGCTACACACTTGGATAAGGTAATTCCCAAACCACCAAACATAAATAAATGTCACGCCTAAAGGAGAATTTAAAAAGAACGGAAAACAACTCGACCTAAAAATGAATTGAGTCATCCAACTCTTAAACTTAATTACTTCATAAGCAACGAAAGACTTAAAAATAAATTAGATTTGCTATGGCCCAAGGAAAATGCGATAAAACCAACTGTTTATGAGTGACATAAGAAATATTCTAATAATATAATTCTATAATAAAATAATGTGTCAAAAAGTATAAAAAAAAACAAAAGTTAAGTGAATATACAATTTAAAAACGTCAAATCTCACAAATAAAATCTCAAAATAAAATTATTAACATTAGGAATAACAACACGTCGAGGCTACTACTACGTCAGCAAACTTTGAATCTTTCAAACGAAGTCCTAAAAAATGGGGGAATTGTTTGAGGTGTGTCAACTAAACTTAATAGGGGTAGAATTTTACATTCAACGTAAGTGTTTAAAAAAAAAATACGTGAACATGTCATGCATAAAACTCTTAAATAAAATTGAGTATCATTGTAAGTGTTTCAAAAAAAAGTACATGATCATGTTATGCATAAAACTCTTAAATAAAACTTAGCAGAAAACGACCAGTTGGGCAAATATTGAAAACTTCTACTGTAATGTGATAAATATAAAAAATAGGTCACTACTACCAAATGATAAAATCTCAGTGAAAATGAAATTACTTACGGATTCTGAACATACCATGTTATCAGCAGTAACAAAAATAAGTAACGGCGATCATAATAGTCATAACGGCTCTGATCAAGTTTAGAGTTTTACGCTTAGGCACATGACACATTTAGGTGTTCCATTACCCTAGTTAACAACAATACAACAAACACATCCTCTAATTGTTAAATGTGTAATCAAAATAGGACCCCTACATAGGTCAATCAAACTTGGTTCATACAACCAAGATGATTAGTAAATGTTATGCATGCTCAAAAGTAAACATGTCATTTTATATAAAAGTATGTCTAAAAATAAATTTTAGGGAAATGATGCACCACAAAAAAATCGGATTTGCACAAAGGCAGAAACTCGGACATGGCAGAAATTGATGCAATTTCGACAAAGATAAAAATAAACTAATTGGTGGAATCAGGTTGATTTTGTACAGTTTAATACTATGTAAGTTCAAAAATAATTCCTCAAAATTTCAAGAATGAATTCCAAGGAAATAAGAAGTTGTGATAGAAACAATGGAACATGTTCGGATTGGCAAGGAGGATTTCTCGGAATGACAGTTTTTAAAGCAAACTTAGAATAGCGATATCTTGGTCAATTTAACGAATTCTTGCACAAAAATTGGACAGCAGAGACCTTTATAAGTAAGGTAACTCTCCTCCAAAAATCACTTTCAAATTAATTGGGATGAAAGAGTTATGTGCGGAAAGTAATAAGCTGGTTCGAAAAGGCATCACTGTTGTGTCTTTTGACTTCAATGACTACTTTGCAAGAAGTAGCTCTCCAACTTGGATCATTGGAAGTTTTCTATAATCTGACTAAAGATTGTACATCTAAAGAAGGGGAATAGAAAGTTATAGAAATAAGAGAAATAAGCTAAAACAAACAAAAAGGTGAAATCAATTGATACTCACACACTTGATCAGATAAGTACCACCAAAAAAGGGATGCAATTTTGCAAGGGAACTCCACAAAGTTCGAATGAACTATTTTCTCAATGTTTTCAACTGCCCACCAAGAACCTTAAGAGAGGTTTATATACCTAAAAATTAGTGTAACAAAAGTAAAAGAGAAAGTACCAAAAATACCCCACAAAATACCCCTTCTCGGCTAGAACATGCTCTAGCCGAGAACTCCAATCCATATATTAAATTTAAACATAAATTAAATGTTAAACACAAAAGAAGAAAATCTTAGCCTAAATGTCATTAGACTTATTTGTTTTGATGATGAATATGTTAATTGTAATTATAAGTTGTTTAATGTTTGATTATGTTTAATTGTTTTATCCTTTTATATATTTTGATCTTTATTAGGAACATCCCTTAACAAGGGTATTTATGTCTACTAAAATATTAGTTTAAGCTCATGTAACTATTGGTTAAGTTTTAGGACTTAAACAATTCAAAATGTGGAAAACAAAGAGTCCAGGTTGACTAACAATGGAGATTTGGTCGACCAGCTGACTGAAGAAATGGACAAAACAGAAAAGCGGTCAATCAGTTTACTATGGATGATCGACCACAAATTCTACAGAGAGCTTGAGAATTCTAGACTGTTGAAAAGCGATCAACCGATTGCAAGAGGTGGTCTACTGAAAAATGGATAGAGAGCTTGGTTTTTCATCGGCTGAGGAAGGCGGTCAAGAACGGTACTTTTGATAGACGCGAAACGGACAGAGTTAAGCGCAGGTTGAGAAATGTGAAGAAGCGGTCGACCGGTATGCTAAAGTGGTCGATCGGTCAGACTTTACAACGCAATGGCTAGTTTCCAATGATTGGGAGGCGGTCGACCAAAAATGGAGGTGGTTGACCGGTTACGTAGAATTTATAAATAGAAGGCACTTCAAAGCTCATTCTAACCACGCAAGAATCGTAGCGAAACTCTGCCAAATTTCATACACTATTTCTCTATATTCAAATGAGTGAATGTGCCTAGTTCTGCCATTCCCAAATTTGTGATTTATATTTAGAGAGCTTAGATTCTAAGTTGTATTTTACATTTTCACACACTTGTACTCAAAAGGTGAAAGCAAATGGTGATGCCCCATGAACAATCAAGAAAAGGGTGCGCCTTAAGAAGAGTTAACTTGTAAAGGTTTGATTGAAATTCGTGAAGTCAATCATCACTAACTCGGGAGGTTAGGTGATTAAGGATTTCCAAGTTAGAAACTTAGAGTGCGGGCGTAGACCAGAGTTGCCGAACCACCTGAACAAACTTTGTTTGCACTCTCTATCTCTAAGCTCTTTTATATTTGTTTATATTTGATTGCATATCTATTGATAAATCACTTAGGGTTAGATTAATTAATTATCGCACGAAAAAGTTTAGATATCCTAATTTACACCCTCTATAGGCGCGTATTGGTCCTAAAGAAAATAGATACTTAACTTCCCTCTAACATCTTGGACAAAGTATCGAATTGATGGGTTAACTTTCTTGGCTAATCTTTAAATGGATTTCAATTTCAAGTCCGTATAAAGGAAAATGGGCTTCAATAGCAAATATAAAGCTCTCTGTTTTGACCTTTTTTTAACATAGCAAATGATGTCCACTATTTATAAGCTAGCACATTTTGGAAAGCTTGGAAAGTCAATTACAATCTTTACAAAGAACATTTTTTTATATGAAATCTTCCAGAAAGCCAAAAATGTCAATTACTCGTCGGAGGTCATATTGTAGGTGGATTTGTGAAGTCCACCAAATATTCTACACTTGTACTTTAACTTCCACTTATGCTTGATATTGAATAACTTTATTTGATATTTGGAAGTTGATTGGATGCATTTGATTCTTTGATGCACTTTCCTCCATGATGACCTACAAAATGAAAACTAGAAATATCATTAGAAAATCTTCATGCTAGAATGCGAGTTGATGGATCCGTGGCACATCAGTTAATTAACAAAATAGCCATTGAACTATGAGATAAATGACAAGACAAACACTAAACAAATTTTGCTAATAAATAAAATACTGAACTCTAAGAAATAAACTATGTAAACATCGTTATCATGTTTTTCGTTAAAAATTTCCATTTGTATCCACAACGGATAGGTTCTTTTTCCACAGCAGATCCGTATATGAAATAGTTCTAGTCAATGACTAACTTTCCACAACAGAAGGCAAGTATTCACTGCGAAAAATATTCTTTCTGCAGCGGAAACGTTCATTCCACTTCGGAAAGTAAGTCCTAATCTAAAGGTTTGCTTTCCTCAGCAGAAGGCATGTATCCACTGTGGAAAGAGTATTCTCCACATCATAAACAATATTTTTTGCAACGGATACTTACTTTCTTCTGTGTCTGAAAAACAAAGCACTCACACACTAATTACTTCACATAATAAGCTGTAATTCTGTAAATATATTACAAAATTATAGAATTTTTCACTTCAAAAGACACCTCTCTACTGAGGAAATCGCTTAAACTAGTGTGCTCTATTTACAGCAGATACTTGTCTTTCGCTGAGAAAAATAATTCGTTAGAATATGATTTACTTTCTGTAGCAGAAGACATGTTTTCCTTGTGGAAAGAGTATTTTCCACAGCGAAAATGTGTCCTTCACTGCTGAAAGTAAATTCTTGATTAAAACTACTTCATGTACGGGTCTGTTGCAGAAAGAGGACCTATCTGCTACGGAAACAAAGTGAAATTTTTAACAAAAAACGTGACAGCGATGTTAACTTCGTTTATTTCTCATAGTTCTTTATTTGTTAACGAAAATTGTTTAGTATTTGTTTTGTCACTAATCTCATGGTTTAGTGATTGTTTTGTTAATTACCTTAAATTTTACAAAATGATGCAATGCTAAACATAAAAATAAATCATTATTCGATAGTGGCCTACCAACAATTAATGCACAACCCAACCTGGGAAGTCTAATAATATGCGTCAAGTTTAGATCTAAGTCTCAGAATCTATGGATAACGATATTATAAAATTAGTGCAAAAAATCATCATTTTAATTCTAAACTTAAGCTAAAATAAAATTATCCAAGAACGAATGGGTCGAAAGATCAATACAATGCCAAAACGAGTTCTGAAACAACCCAAAAACATATAGGTCAAAAGTCTAATAGGATGAAAAACAAACTCTAAGATGTGACCCAAACATCTCGAGCCACGACCCAAACTGGGCTTAAGCTGCGGCCCCAAAAGGTTTGAGTCGCGATCTAGCGTCATTTTCTCCAACATTGGCTGCACTATATTGCTAGATATTTTTTGAGTGAATTCGAGCCCCAAATGATCCACAACTCATAGGGTCATAACATATCATTATTCTGAACCATAAATTAACAATTTCAAGTCCAAAAATCAAACTTTGAATTTGGTATGAATTCTCAATTTCTTTAACCAAAACCTAGATACAGAGCACAAAAGAGTATAGAATAAAGATCAAGTTGAAAATCGTCCGAATTCTCAAGTTTTCAAACCCCAACTTCTTGAACGATTCCACCCGATCGTTAATAAAGAAAGACCTCAATCGAATAGGTTGTCAAAGAAGAGATTTCAATTACCAAAAAAGTCATCACACCCAATCCCGACTTTTAAGCAAAGTTTTTTCCCTTCTTACTGTCGTCTTCCCTCTCGGTTGAGACTCCTCAATTGCTGAATGAAGTACTTCCCTCCCACTAAGCATAATAAAAGCAAAAGAAAAGGGTAACCGTCTGATTATTAAAGAATTAATTTAATTAAAAAAAATTTACCCATTAAACAAAAAGGGCAGTCATAACCAAAAAAAACGTGACAAAAAGACAAGAACTATTACAAAAGGTCAAAAAAATATGAACTGGATTGGGTGTTCTAGTTTGATATATGTAACATCAATGGGACAGCCATTTTTTTCTCTGTTTTTCGTTTGTTTTTTCACTTTCATTTTTATTCTTTTGGGATAATACACTTTGAAATGGGAAATCGTCCCCCCACTCTCCCCATCTCCAACCCTAAGAATAGGACTGTCAACAAATTGTAGGGGCAGTTCGAAAGACCACATATATTCCAAAGAAAAGTAGTGATTATCTTCAACCAATGGTCTTAAACTTCCACAAAGAAACATTAAAGAAAGACTGGTTTCAGTTTATTCATAGTCTAAATCCATGATTGGACGTTTAGAAAGAGAATGCATTCCCCAAAAGAAAACTGATTGGTTCTCTCGAGATGGACAACTGCACGAGAGAGACTAAGACTTGGAAAATTGAATATGTTGTACTGTGTGGTCTGTGGAGTGTAGTGAGAGTAGGACTACGCATACTAGCTTGCATTCTAATGACCAAAAAAGCTTGAAATTAGTAGAGTTTTACTGGAGGAAAATGGTGAAAGTAATATTACCCTTCTATTGTGCTCTAAAAAATGGGAAACAAATGGAGAGATGTATTGTGGTCCTCACAAAGAGTTCTTCTCCTTTTCTACCTTTGTATCTGATCTAGGTATTCCTTCTCTGTCCTTTCCTCCATTCTTCTCCGGGAAATGGCAGGGACAAAAGAAGGAAAGAGGAGGTACGAGAAAATGGAGGAAGAGGAGGAGGAGGAGGAGGAGGAAGAAGAAGAAGAAGAAGAAGATGCAGGTGAATTAGGGTTTGTAGAGGATGACAGAAAGAAGAAAGCCATGTTTACTGCTTCGATCTCTTCAAAGAAAGGTTCAGCAAGTGCAGGCGGATCGACAGCGTTGCATTGTCAGGCAGACAATTGTACTGCCGATCTGAAAGATGCCAAACGTTACTATAAACGGCATAAGGTCTGCGAGATCCACGCTAAGGCAGCCATGGCCCTCGTTGAAGGTCTCCAGCAAAGATTTTGCCAGCAATGTAGCAGGTTTGGAAACCCTAATCTAGATCTTCCGAAGTTTTTAAATATAAAAAAAAATGTTCTCATAAAAGGGTTTTTCTAAACTATACCTAGTTTTCTTCTTCAAAGCACTACCTGTTACACTACCATAAATTGAAAAACAAAATTGTTGCAACTAACACAACTAATGAAAACTAAATTCTCATCAAGGGTATTCTTTCTTTGATTATACTTGGTTTTGTTCTTCATGAACATTATAATTAGCCCTTAATTAGTGATGAATCCCAACTATGATTACGGTGTAAAACTAGCTGTAAATACATTCTTTTAAGATAAAATCAAGAAATGAAGTTGCCTTGGCTTCTATATTAGGTTAACTTTTCATAGGTATAGAGTTCTAATTTCAAATAGTTATATTTTAAGTTAAGTCTTGTGGAGTCCAAATCAGTGCATTGATAGAAACGTGCAATTTGTTTTAAAAATATATTTAATTTTGTGGATCAACTTGATGGAACTGTTGTGTTTGACAATTTGCCTTGGTCTGTTCCTGAACTTCTTGTAGGAAATGTGAAGCATGTTTTGTTTGCCGCATTTTTTACTTCCATTCGAAAAAATTTAAAAACAGAAATATATTGGACTGACATGTGCAGTACAATTTTAACTTTTTGAATTTGAAATTATTATTGAATATTTATTCAAATTTTATAATTTCAATATTAAGGTGTTGAAAAAAATACCAATAATCCTATGGCAGCCCGCCGATGAAGTCAAGAACGACCCATAACCCCAAAACAATCATACGAGTTTCAGTGTAAAATAGACAATATTGTATTAAGAGGATTGAGAGACTTCACAAATCTTAATGCTTTGTTGATCACTTGATACTCAAATGACTGTGATGTTGTTCTTCACATTTGTTGTTGTTTTAAATTCACAAGTAGATCAGAACGATAATATAAGAAGTTAAATTTAACATCAATGGTGAATATAAAAGACGATTGACTTGATTAACATTAATATTGTAATTTTCCTTTCATAGATGAACCAATATCTTCTCTAGAATGAAAGAATTATTTGATGAATTGTAATTTTCCATGATTTTTGTTCAATTGTTATTAATTCTCTAAAGAATGGTGGGTTTGAACAGGTTTCAAGAGCTGTCGGAGTTTGATGAGTCGAAGAGAAGTTGCAGAAGCCGTTTGGCCGGACACAACGAGCGGCGAAGGAAAAACCTGTCGGAGATTCAAGGAGACGGCTCCACCTGAGGCAGGAGACAAAGAAATAAGAGAAATAGAGGAAGAAGTGACAATTAAAAGAGGGAGGATGTATATGGATCATGCATTTTCCCATTAAACTTTGCCTCAGTATTAGCTGCATAATTAGAAGTGTTAGTAGAGATGACTATGCTATAAGACCTCACTGCCATGCTCTCTCTCTTCTGTCAATTCGCAGCTTCTATTTGTGGTTGGGTTGCTGATTATCTGTGCTTCGACAATGGCTTGTGTGTTCGAATGAAATAATCCTTATTTTATGATAAACTCCTCCTGGTTGCAGCCATTTGTCATCATGCACGCTGACTGACTCTCTCTCTCTCTCTCTCTCTCTCTCTCTCTCTCTCTACGAATTATTCTTATTTTCTTGGCAGGGCGAAGAATTAAATAACCCTGCAAGCTTACCCCACGAACTGTAAATGAAGACGACGAAACTTTGTTAGAACATTTACTGGTGTTTGGTTTGGAAGAAGGCTTGGTAGGTAATTGAAATTTGATCAAGTACAATGTACAAGAGCTCAACGAAATTCAGCAGAAACTAGCTTCAAATTTAAGATCAAAATGAGAGAATTTTCCAAAAAGTTTGGGATCATCAATGCAGTCACCGTAAATACTCGTTATTTCCAAGATCAACAAATGCAGTTTTTCAATTTCTCTCTGTACAATGTAAAGATTGCAGCCATGATAATGCAATTGACATACATTCGATAAAGACGGTCGGTAAGAAAGAACAAGCCGGGGCATTAATCCTTGATCTCATAATCAACACGTGCAAGTCAAGAAAGCAGATCCCTTTGGCAACCGGTGGTGGAATGGACTGCCATCGTCAATTACTCTCGAGACCTAAAATTTACAGCAGTGTTTGCAGGAAATGCCAGAAGAACTGTAGGGCCCAAACAACCTGCATAGCGTCCTCTAATTCCTACTTTCTGATATATCTGGAAAAAAACCCATTTTCAACTTACATTTTCCTATTTTTTGTGATTTAACATTATGAAAATTCAAAAGAGATGAAGATAACAGATCGAGAGTGAACAAAAATAATGAAGAAGTCTTACCGGATTCAAAACTAGAAAAGGATTTCTAGCGTGGTTTTTATGAGTAGTCTGAATGATTGTCTTGGCCACATCCAGAGGTAAAACAGCAGACCAGTACTGGAAAAGTTGGCAGAGCCATGTGGGTGTAAGGGGATTTGATATGTAATAGCCCACAAAGAAACACGAGTAGTTGAGGAACTTACTGCAAAACCCACCCAGACCTCCACGGACAATCCCCAAGTCCTGTGCTAATCAAGCTGTTATGGTCAAATGTAAGCGGCTCTAAGCTTTGAACGCATGCAACAACGTACATACTTATAAGCACTAAAAAAAACCGCATTTCCAATTGATTCTCTCAGAAGTGTGGCAAAAACACCACGAGGAAGACGCCTGTAACCTGAAAGTTCAATTGTTAATCAGAACTACCTCTTATTGGGGTCTAGATATTCTACCACAGGTACACTCATCTTACCCCTTCAGTGTGTGCAGTTTTTTGAATACAATCAAGAGGACTGTGATGTCTTCTACACTTTGGATTCAAAGAGTCAGTGCGTTGAACTTGTATCCTACACTGGAGGAGACATCTACTGTTACGACTAGGAAACGCACGGACATTGGTACAATGCCCATATATAAAGCTCATAATGGCCCTAAACCAAAAGCAGCAGAAGGAATAATAACTTGGGTATCAGGCCCGCCATTTTGCACACCTCCCTTTCCAAGCAGAGGATATGGAGGGGATTAATCATGAACCCACAAATTATGAAAGAAAGGTAAGAAAAATGAGACGTGATTAAAGAGATTATGGCTGGTGATAGCCTCATTACTAGGAAAGTTCAGCATGTTGAGAGAAACAAAACAGAACAAAAAGAAGAATGATAGCATCAAACCGCCATAGGATTAACCAGAAGAAATTAGGAACTCTCATATGCCACCAATGAAAGATGATGCTGCCCCTCTGTAAAGCCATTTAATCTGCCAAGAACAGCACCAAATTAATGGCCGAGCAAAACCAAGATATTCAGTGATGCCTATTGAAATATTATTGTTACTTCATCCATATGAAGTTACATAGAAATCAAGAGGTTCCAATAGTATATTACTCCTTCAGTCTCGAGAATCCTCGTAGTACAATGCAAACTACTCCCGCAGATGATCACAAACGCCTCAGTATTATGCTTTTGCAACTTTACCTGCATAAGAGGATAGAAGAGCGCATTATAATACCAATTAACCAGTAAGAACGAATAACCTGTTTTTAGCTAAAACGTGTAATCGAGGCCAATTATTTTGATTTCCGTTGACAAAGACTAAATATCAGACAATTCATAAATAGATTGCAGAACTTTCAGGAGAGAGATACGACGAAGCAATCATTCTTTTCACAAATAAAGCATGAGTAACAGCACAAAAACCTGGTTTAGGCCTTACGAATTCAGATTGCTAAGGAATTTATGAAAACGATTCATATTGCAACAACTAAACGATCAGTAATTGCTCATCTAGCACCCACATTGCATAGAACACCTAACTAATCACAATCTCTCAATAAAAAGAAATGCACATTTGAGAAAGAAACTTTCTATTTCCTCCGTCTGACTGGCATGAAAATGAACGACGGGAAGAATTTCAAAGAAGGAACTTACTTTGATGGTGTTGAATGGGTGACCAGTGACGACAGTGGCAACTCCAGCAAGTCTCCCCTCCACAACTCCTTGTAACTCGAACTCTGCGGCATCCCTCTCTATAAAATCACATTCCTCTTATCTATCATGCCGCTCCGGTGGAGACCAGTCTTTCCCCGTTTCTCGATGTGCATGGGGATCTGTGCTCCAACTGAAAGCTCCGCAAGTGGACGATGGAAGAACCAAGGGAGGAGGACGCCGTCTCCTTCCTTATTTCTCCGTTATATATTTATCTTGATATTAAATAAATATAATATTAATTAAAGAAATTAGTCTTAACCATATTGGAAATTAACAAAACCACCACTAAACTATAAGATCAGTAATAAAATAACCACTAAACAATCTTTGCTAACAAATAAAAGATTAAACTATAGAAAATGAATGGAACAAACATCGTTGTCATGTTTTCCGTTAAAATTTTCAATTTCTTTCTTAGGGGACATGTTTGTTTTTTGCACCGGACTCGTACATGAAATAGTCATAATCGGAGGAGTTACTTTTTGCAGTGGAAGACACGTTTCGCTGGAAAAACTATTCATTCCGCTACGGAAGCTTTTCTCCCCCTACAGAAAGTAAGTCATAATCCATGATGCTCCTAATTAGAGCGAAAAAAGTACTTCTGCTGCGCAAAATAAGTCATTGTCTTCTATTGCCTTAGTATATAAATTTACATTCCGCTCTGGATAGAACACACTACTCTTAGAGCGATTTCTTCAGCGAACTCCGAACCCTAACCCTCATTGTTGTTAGGATATGTGCACGCCTATGAAGGGAGGGAGGGATTGGGTGTGCTAAACTTTTTCATATGATTTTTACTTCTCTTAACTCTAGTATACAAATAATCACAATAATAAGAGAAATATAGAAAGAGAATGCAAACAGAGTTATTCACGAGGTTCGGCAACCCTGTTCTATGTCCGCGCTCTAAGCTTTCCACTTGGTAATCCCTAATCACTCAATCTCCCCGATTTTCGATGTTTGATTTCACGGGTGTCAAACAAACAATTACAATTTATTCTTCACAAAGCATCACCCTTTACTCCACTAATTCGCAGGGCGTCACCCTTCATTTGACTAATTCGTAAGTTGTCACCCTTTTTGTTTGAGTACAAAGTGGAGAATGAAAGTTACAAACAAAATCCTAACTCTCCCAGAAGCTTGGAGAGTTAGGTTACACACTCAATAAATGATTTGGAATTGAGTATAAAAATTGGTAGGATTTCGCCTCAATTTTTGGTTCGTTACAATGAGCTTTGGAGTGTCTTATATTTATAGACTCTGCATTAGCAGTTGACCATTTCCTTTTTGGTCTACCGCATCCGACCATTGGGATGTTATCGTTGAGATTTTGGTGGTCCAATGTTCGCACAAGTCTGCCAAATCAGTCAACCACTTTCTTATAGGTCGACTGCATCTTCGTTGCTCAAGACTTTCAGTCGATCGTCAACTCGACTCCTCGACTGCCTACTCGACCGCGTCTTCGACCTCAAATTTGAGGTACAATCTGTAATATATTGTGATCGACTGATTCCTTGCTACTTGACCGCTTTGTCGACCGTAAAGTCTAGGAGCTCTTTGCCTTTTAAAATCGTTCTACTGTTTTTGAGTTGGTTGATCGCCTCTTAAGTTTTCTCATAAAATTGATCGACCTCTTCTTCTCTAAAGTCGATCTCTTGCCTTCCATTTACCATCCTTGATATTTCTAAGTCCCAATATAATACATAGACTTAAATAAACATGTTAACACAACTTAATACCCGTTTTAAGGCTATTTCCAATTAATAGTAATATAAATATCACAATTAAACATTATTACCAATAAACAACTTATAATCACAATCAATACAATCATCATCAAAACAAATAAGCTAACAACACTTAGGCTAACAATTGTCTCATCTACTTCAATGACTTCTATCAGGACTACAAAAACAATAGATTGACATAATATCATCTATTTATAAATATTCTCAATACAATATATTCATCTATTGCATTCATCAGCATCCATATTGAGAATAACTATCCAAAACTTAATTTACAAACTCATATGAAAGTCCAACACATATATACTTGTAATATTTTTGTTATCGCTCTTCTAATACCAAAAATCTACTTGCTTTCCACGTTTTTGCCAAAGTTTGAGAAGCCAAGAGATGAATTGGGGTTGTTGTTGTTGTAAGTCTTTAGGGGTAACAATAGACTCCAACAAATACTTCAAAAATAAAACATCACTTTTTGGTTGAGTCACTTTTCGAGAACTCTCCTTTAATATAATATCACGTTCTTTTCATTTTTTCCCAATCATCATCTTCTGAGTCGCATAATGAAAAAAATTCATCGTCTAGAGATGCTGAAATCGAATTCACCTCTATAACAGCTTTGTGATCGAACGCACATTGCTCATTGGCTTGGACTGACGAAATAGGCTCCATTTCTATTTCTGATACTTTTTTGTTCATAGACAGTGTTCAAGGATTTAAGGTTGCCACTTGCTCTCACAGAGGACATTCTTATCGCTTATATAGATAGAGTTGAAGGTCGCTCAATGTCATAGTTTAGTATTGAGGGATGACCATAGATTATTATTTACTTTCTGCAACGGAAAGCATACATTTCGCAGCGAAAAAATAGTTCCTGCTACATAAAGCATATGTTCTACAGCGGCAAGAATAATTTCTGCCGCAGAAAGCATACGTTCTGCAGCAAAAGGAATAGTTTCTGCTGCGAAAAGCAAATCCCTATTAATATAAGTGTTATTAGGCTTATTTGTTTTAATGATGTATGTTTTAATTGTAATTATAAGTTGTTTATTGGTTAATTATGCTTAATCTTTTTATCCTTATATCTGTGATTATCGTTATTGGAAATACTCTCTCATAAGGGTATTTAGATGTATTAATATCATTGTCTAAGTCCATGCAGCGTAGGGTATGATTATTGGGACTTAGAAGCTTCAAGGAATGTAATTCAAGGAGAAGAGGTCGATTGTAGCCGTGTGGAGGTCGACCAAAATTGTGCAAAACAGAGGAGGTGGTCGACTAGATGAGAAATGGTCAACTGATTTTAAAAGGCAGAAGGCTCAGTAGTTTAGCGGTCGAGCAATGAAGAAATGGTCGACCGCAAAATAAGACAGATTGCTCGTTAAGTCTGCGGCTAAGGAAGCGGTTGAGCAAGCGGATAAGTTGATCGACCGCAAAATGGGCAGAGTTGGCAAAGGGCTAAAATGTGAAGAAAGCGGTCGACCAAAATAAAGAAGGCGGTCGACCGATAACTCTGCACAATGCAACAGATAGTTCCAACAGTCAAAAGGTGGTCGACCAAAAAGGAGGTGGTCGACCCATTGCACAGAGTCTATAAATAAAAAGGTCTTCGAGGCTCAAAGTAACAACGCGAGAATCGTAGTGAATCTCTGCCAAATTTTATCCACAATTTCTCAATATTCAAAAGAGTGATTAGACCTATCTCTTCTATCCTAAAACTTTAGAGTTTACATTTGGAGAGTTAGATTATTCGTTGTATTTTCTATTTATTATTCTGTACTCAAATCAAGGGTGACGTTCTACGAATAGTCAAGTGAAAAATGGTGACGCCTCGAGAAAGAGTCGCTTGTAAAGGTTTGATTGACACTCGTGAAATCAATTATCACTAATCGGGGACGTTAGGTGATTTAAGGATCTCCAAGTCGAGCACTTGGAGCGCGGACGTAGGCTGGGGTTGTCGAACCACATGAACAAATTCAGTGTCGTATTTCGTTCCCTAAACTCTTTACATTTGTTATTATTTGTATGCTTTATATGTGATAAATCACTTAGACTTCAGAGAATTAATTATCGCACGAAAAAGTTAGCAAACCTAATTCACCTCCTCCCTCTATAGACGTGCATCGATCCTAACAATCCCCTGATTAGGGATACTTCATATACATGTTCGCTACGAAAAGCGAGCATGTCCGTTGCGGAAAGAAATTAAATTTTTAACAGAAAATATGACAGTGATATTTGCTCCATTCACTTATCATAATTCAATATTTTATTTATTAATCTAATAATTAAGTGACTATTTTGTTAATTTCTCTTAGCAAATGTATAATTCTCAAGCAAACTTTAAGAATGAAGACTTTAACCAATTTAAAATAATATTTAGAAAGTAACATTAGTATAAATAATAAGAAAATAATTTTATTTACTCACTATTTCTCCGTCTCAAATATTAATTAATATAATTATAGTATAATTAATTATTATTTTGATAAAAAGTAAAAAAAATAATAATATAAAATAGATTTATCATTACTCATATATTGCATTATCAAATTAACGCATTTAAATCAAATATAATTCATCCATTTTAGTTTTTGAAATTGTGGGTAATTTGCAGAAAACTCTAATAAACTTCTTGATAAACTCCACCTCTCACGACACGACCATTAGTTTTTCCGAACTTTTCTCGCCATTCAGTCATGCTTGTCCGTCCCATCTCCACATTCACCGTCGTGTTTCTTGCATCTGCCGTTCTGAACATTCTCCATCACAGTATACTGGTAGGCGATTAAGATTCATAACTTGCTAGGAACAATCTTGGTAGAGATCTTCTCCGCTGTTGGCTCTTTAAAATCTCTCTCCCTCTGAGTCTGGGCTATAAATTTTGCAAAACGAGAACCTTTTCCTCCATCGTCGTCATCATTGGCTTGTGATTGAAGATGAGTAGGAAAAGACGGAGGCTTTGGAGATAGAGGCGGAATCAATGCCCAGACGGCAGAAAGATTATCATCCGGCTCATCCATAATTTGCAGAAGTGAACTGTTCTTCATATCTGCAAGAAATCAAAGCGTCAAAGCTATCGGCTCATCCATGACTCAGTCCGAACTCCTATCAAGCCAAGAAAATAATTCAACCCAAGCAAAAGAACATAAAAAGTTTTCGATTAAAGTTCAGAATTTTCTCTCTCTGATCTTTCTTTTTCGCTATTTCTTCCAGAAACTTACCTCTATCAAAAAATTGTCAATTACCCAGTGCGAGTTTGGGTAAGCACTGTTGATTCAGAAAGAAGTGTTGAAGAGAAACCTCTGCAAATACTAACCTTTTGAGAAATTGAAGATGGGTTTTAAGGCTGCACATGGAATGCTAAAGTTCAAGTGAGGAATAACAGTTCCTCCGCCATGCCTGGCGTTGCTGGATTAACCAAACATATCATCAGTTTCAACTTTCAAAAAGTTCAAACTTCAAGTAGCCATAGTCTCCAAACTTAAACATCTTTAAATTATTTCTCTCAAATCTCGGAGATGTTTACCTTGTAACAAGTCCGATCATATCACCGTTCGAATTGACTATGGCCCCACCACTTCCGCCTGGGTACACAGCTGCTGTCGTTTTGAGCATCGCCGGAAAATATTTCAGGTCTCCTTGGGTTGATGGATAGGATACAGGAATCTTCGCTTTGACCACATTTGCCACCACGCCAGAGCTAATAGATGGGAAGAAGCCTAAAAAATGTCCAACCAGAAACAGATAACCAATAGTTTAATGCATTTTTTTTTCCTTCCAAATGGTTAAAATGCTACATAGAAATAGACCCAAATGATTAGACGGGGATATATACCGCATTTTGGTCCAAAAAGGCCGTGTCCAATAACGTAGGTCTTTGATCCTAAGGATGGGCAATTGAAATCCATTGTTATAGGGCGGAGCCGATCTGGAACTTGCTCGAGCTGTAGCAAGGCAACATCTAAGGACCCTTTACTAATATAAACTACTCTAGCATTGGACCAAATCCAATGATCGACCTCATTTAATCGAACATGTATTCTTCTGCTTTGTTTTTCATGCTCACTCAAGACAAATGGATTGTTCTTCGAAGACTGGAGAGAGACCGATTCCTCCAACAAAAGTGGGTAAAACTCTGAACTTTTTCGAAAGTTCCCCTCCGTTGTGTTTGTTTTAACAAACCTCCACGGCTCGAGAAGATGAGCATTGGTGAGTACCAAACCTTCGTGGTTGAGTAAAACGCCAGACGCCCATACTCCATTCTCGATCGTAATGAGACAAATAGAAACCATTGCCTTCCCAACAGCTACTGGAGAAGGAGAATTACAATTGCAACCGGTTATAAACAGTTCTCCAAGAGGATTTGAAGTTCTCTTGCCGATCTCGACCCCTTCTTCGGGGATTTTGGGCTTCTTATGGAGTAAGTTGGAGTAAGCAGTTGCGATGGCTTCCCATGGAATCACCAGCTGTTACCCAAGGCTAGAGTCTTGCATGATGAATTAACAATAAGAAAGGTTTCGATTATTTATACTTAGAGGCCAATTTTTTCAGATTACCTGAATCTCTGCCACAGAAATATTCTGTCTTAATGGTCGGATCAAGATGCCGATGAGATCCGCATTCTCATCGAAAATTGGACAACCTTCCATTCCTAACCGATACAATGTCAAAATGTTAATAAAAATGAATACATACATGTCAGAATATGAAGAAAAAGAGAGAGTAATTGAGCATCGTACCAGGAAGACAACGCATGTCAGCCATCAGCAATGACTTAGAAGATGATTTAGGAGGATAGCAATTTCCAATTGATCCCACAGAAATGCTGGTTTTTTCATCACCAAAGGTTAGATCAATGAAGAGAGAGAGAGAGAGAGAGAGAGAGAGAGAGAGAGAGAGAACAGGTTTTGTCCAAATGTTTCACTGCCCATCACTTATATAAATCTTTCATTGCAGAATCCCATTTCAACTAAGATAACCATGTGTTTGGATTAGTCAACCACAAGAATTGCTAAAAATAATAAATGCCCAATGGCAAATATTAGCTCTATTTACCTCATGGATTTGAAGAACTTCAACCAAATATGGCTAACGACATATGATACCAAGCACAGCCATGGCAATCAGTGAACACAAATTATTAAGATATCATCAAATATTCAACTTAGTCCGGGAGGAAATGATCGAAAAATGATGCCATTTTAATCATCGCATGATGATGTTTGAGACGGTCACTAAGTATTTCTATAAACGACAGAAAGTAACAAGCAAAAGACAATTAAAGGTATATTACGCACATTACCTGTTGAAGAAATGCATCGGTGAGAGGACCCCAAAAGGAGAACCGACAGCCAGGAGACAAGCTCCTCTATTTTGTAAAGTCGATATGAAAATATTTGGTATATCCTAAAAGTAACCATCCATCTGTTATATTCATCGATAGTAACATCAAGTGTGAAAAATGCCGTAATAATAATAAGGTAATGGCAGTTCACCTTGGGTAATAAGGAAACTCCCAGTATAGCAACTCTAGCTGTTAATGTCTTAGTTGGACTTAAATTGCTTCGTTCTTCCTCGACCAAATGCCTATGGCCGTCGACAGAAGGCTTCATCGCATGCTCAAGCTAAGAGATGAGATAGAAATCACCTTCACAAGCTAATACAAGACTAAAAGCATAATACAAAATTAACAACTTCAAATCATTTTTAATAAAAATCACATTTATATTGTGATTGTAGTTGAAGACAATGACTTTGGGCCAATGATTCCGACTACAACCAATTTTTATTTCTTTTGTTTTTCTCGTATTACATTTAACACAAAATATGAAAACACGAGAAGTAAAATATTTTTACAGACAAACCTTTCTTTCAATAGTACCCATAAATGGGTGAGGAACATTAGCATGTGAAGTCAAAGACCAGCCAACTTCCCATGGTGAGCCTACAGATGCATCAATGAGTGATTGAAGAGCATTCGTCGATGAAGGTATGTCTCTCTGCCAGATTAAGCATCCAGATTAAAATCATAAAATACTATACTAATGAATCGAAATAAAAAGCACAACAAATCCAACACAATATAAAAAGTAAATATGAATAGAACGTTGCTGAATGGACAGCTCCAATGGTGCAGTTTCATTCTATTAAAAAACCCATTATTCATGTGTTGAGTTTGAACCCTCAACAATTTCTCCAACAACAGAGTATCGACTCAGAACAATCTGTGATCGCCCGATCGAGAAGAGTAGGCTAGCTGAATACAAATATATTTTAACAGCCATTACGATCAAAATTAGTCTTGAAGTAGATGCGTACTAATGCTAAAAGTTGCGTCGGGAGCCACTGAGATGCTTTTTTGTCCAGATACTTACAGTCTTGCTGCAGCCATTCACTCTGCATACCAAAATAAGTCATTTCAGACTTCAAAATAAGCGGGAAAAAAACATTTGTTCCCGAAAAATAGTTTAAATTTAAGTTAGCTTTCTTATACCTCTACCATACAATCAATTTGAACACCTGGGATTAGGTCTGGTCTACCCTGAAAATCACATAGAAAGCAGAAAAGATGAGACAGGAACTAACCAAAATTGAGCATTAATTTGCAGCATAAATAAAAACAAACAAACCTGAGGAATTGTCTCTCTGTGTTGCAATGTCAGAAAAGGCTCAAAGATGGACGCAATGGTTACAATCAGCGCCGAAGACGAACCGTTTAGGCCGTACAGACGCTCGGAAACTTTAGAGTCATAAAGGGTATGGGGCAAAAGCATTCCAGACGCTGAGAGAGTTGTCCTCCCGGAGCTTTGAACACAAATAAACGAAGAAAATCAACAACATGGATCCTAAATTAAAAGCAAATGAAACCCAAAGTAAATAGGAACAGCCATGGATGCTAATCCACTCACTGGTAGTGGTGAAACGCATGTTTCTGCATCTTCACGCCCTTCGGATCCTAATCCAAAAAGTTCGCGACCATTACCAATTCCAATAAAACCAAACGCTAAAATTTCACAAACTTCGATAGGAAAAAGGGAAAATTCTAACCGAGCCTTGAACTCTGACCAACACTGCGAACTTCCGCGCCTGATCGATAACTGCCGGAGAGGCCATTAGAAGGAGATGACGCCGTTCGGGCAAGTTGTACAAAGTTTTTGTATGAATGGGGTTTTGTTTTTGTTCGCCGATAGAGTTGGCTCGAAATTTAACGTCTCTCATCCTATTTCCTCCGACTACTTTATTCAGCACGGTTAAAAGGGTTGGTAATAAAAATTAAAACTTGTATTTCAGATCTGTGAAATTCAGCTTATTCGGCTTTGACGACAGACTAGTTTATGCACAAAACAACTCAAACGTTAAGCTTTGAGCCACTTTGATTAGATTAAACAGTAGAGCACCAAAGAATTGCCCAATAGCCATAGTCATATCCGGTTAGAAATAGAACGATAATAAAAAAAAAATGATATTGGATACTAAATTAACGTAAAAAAATCTTTTCAGAAAAAAATTATAGACAGATAAATAAATATATTATGAAGATCAAAATACAATTGCGAATTTTAGAACTCTATCTTACATCAATTTATAGATAAAACAAAATCATAAATGAGATTTACAATGCAGGTCCATTAGCCCAGCCCAATAGAATTCGGATCACACCGAACTCTAACAATCTCCACCTTGACATGAATTCTATAAAAGAAATCAATAGCACATGCTCGTCAGCTCGGCCCAACAAAATGAATTCAAAACCCTGAATTCTGACAATCTCCATCTCGAAACGAATTATGATGCAAAGAGCCAATTTTTAAATCTTCAAATTTTCCTCTTCTACACAATAAGAAATATTTAAATCTGTATATAATAGCCTGTATTCAGTATGAAAAACACTCAGAACATTAGACATAGCAACCTTCCCTTTTATACAGCTAAGAGAAGGTTCTTGAGAGAGAGAGAGAAATTAGTTAGAGAGTTTGTTAGAAAACCCAACACGTATACACGGTACTGCTAAGATCCCCTCTCAAACTCAAGGTCGTAGAATGCAGAGGTTATCACGATAGATACTGAATTTGGAGATTGAAAGAGGTTTAGTTAAGTCATCAGTGACTTGCATAGATGAGGGAGTAAACTCCACCTGGAGAATACATTTGTGAACCTTTTCCCAAATAAAATGAAAGGCGATTTCCACATGTTTCAATTTGGAATGGCGCACCGGGTTAGAGGCCATGTAGGTTGCACTGAGATTATCACAATATATTACCGGGCATTGGAAGAAAAAAGTCCTAGTTCTTGAAGTAAGGAACGAATCCCAGATGCCCCATTTGCCACACTACGATACTCAGCTTCAGTGCTTGACCGAGACACTTTTATGCTTAGAAGAAGACCATGAAATGAGATTTTGACCAACAAAAAGACAGTAACCACTGGTGTTGTGCCAGTCATCCGGGCAAGCAGCCTAGTCCGCATCATTAAAACAACAAATATCCAACATGAGAGATGGTTTGAAGGATATAGAAAAGGTCTGAGTGCCTTGAAGATACCGAAGTATGCGCTTTAAGGCTTGCTAGTGTAACTATTTAGGAGAATGCATAAACTGACAAACCTTGTTCACAACAAACGCAATATCAGGGCGAGTTAGTGTGCAATACTGTAACGCACCAACAAGACTGCGGAAGAGGGATCCATCAGGCAAAGGAGTTCCAACATTCTTGGACAGAAGTGGACCAGAGACCATTGGAGTAGGTGTGGCTTTACATGTAGACATGTTTTCTCTGGACAGTAAGTCCGATATATACTGTGTTTGATTAAGAAGAAGTCCAGAGGATGTCTTAGTGATTTGAATGCCGAGAAAGAAATGAAGAGGACCCAAATCTTTGATAGCAAACTTAGACTGTAGAAAGGTAGTTAAGCTGTGCAGGAGAGAGGAGTTGTTGCCAGCAAGGAGAATGTCATCCATGTAGACCAACATAACGACCACAGAAGAATCTTTACGAAAAATGAACATGGAGTGGTCTGTTGTGGATACCTGAAAACCCCACTCAAGAACTGCAGACAACAACTTGTAATACCATGCCCGTGGAGCCTATTTGGGTCCATATAATGACTTGTGTAATAGGCATATGTGATTAGGAAACTGAGGATCTGAGAATCCAGGTGGCTGCCGCATGAGCACTTTTTCCTCAAGATATCCATGCAGGAATGCATTTGAAACATCTAGCTGCCTTAAATCCCAAGATAAGGAAAGGGCAAGCAAAAGAATCAATCTGATAGTTTGAGGCTTGACCACCGGGCTGAACGTGTCATTGTAGTCGACACCTTCCATCTGATCATAACCCTTGGCCACTAGGCGAGCTTTGAATCGATTCAGGAACCATCAACATTAGCCTTCCGTTTGAAAATCCAGTTACAACCAATGACCTTCTGATCAGGAGGAAAAGGCATAAGGGACCAAGTCTTGTTGAGTTTGAGAGCTTGTAATTCACTGTCCATAGCAGCACACCAGTGAGAAAACTTGGATGCCTGAGAAAATGAAACTTGTTCAAACAAGTCATTAGATGTCACAGTGGAAAAGACCTTAGGTTTAAAGACACCAGCTTTAGAGCGGGTGATCATCGGGTGAACATTGGGCACACTATCCAATCTCTGTTGGCATGCTGATATATTAGGAGAGGATAAAGGGGTTGATATAATTGGAGCAGGGGAAGGAATAGATGATGGATTGTTGACAAGAATGGACGGTGGTAGAGGAAGAGAAGACAATGGAATAAACGTAGGAGATTGAGGATGGGAGGGAAGAGAAGTGACAAAAGTAGAGGACGGAAACACATTCTCATGAAAGATAACATGACGACTTATGTAAAGTCTCGAGTTGGAAGTGATAAAATACAGATAGCCTTTGTGAGATGAGTTGTAGCCAAGAAAAATGCATGGAGTAGAGCGAGGAAGAAGTTTGTTAGACTGAAATGGTCAAAGACACAGATAACTTAAACATCCATACACTCAAAGGAAGGAGTAGTCAGGAGGTTTATTAAACAGAAATTGGTATGGAGAAATGTTGCCAAGAACAGGGGTAGGAAGACGATTAATTAAAAAGATTGTTGTGGAAAAAGCATAAGGCCAAAAACGAATAGGCATGTTGGCATGAAAAAGAAGAGACAGACCAATTTCAATAATATGTCTATTTTTCCTTTCAACATGCCCATTTTGGGCTGGAGTGTAAGGGCAGGACACTCTATGAGAAACGCCTTTGGAGGACAGGAATTTGGTTAGGGAACGATATTCGCCTCCCCAATTAGATTGTAGAGTTTTAATTGAAGTATTAAATTTATTAAGGATGAAGTTATAAAAGTGAACAAAGTGTATGTACACTTCATCCTTTGATTTGAGAAGAAATAACTACGTAAAGCGAGTGTGATCTTCAATAAAGAGTAGGAAATAACGAACACCAGTGATAGAAATGGCAGGGGAAGGACCCCATAGATCCTAGTGAATTAAGTGAAAATGAGATAATGCACGAGAAACCGATGGTGAAAATGGAAGAGCATGAGATTTGCTAATTTTGCATGAATTACAGAAAACATTCGTATGAAGAATAGACCCAGATGACAAAGAAGAATAAACAGACTTAAGACACTGTAAGTGTGGATGACCCAATCGCAGGTGCCACAGATTAGGAGATGAAGAAGATGCTGAGACATGAAGAACAGTTGAAGATGCTGCGAAAGAAGCTAGGAAGCTATATAGGCCATGTTGAACGCTACAGCTCAGAAGAATCGTCCTGGAATGGTGATCCTTGACAAGAAATAAACAAGGATGAAATTCAACAAAAACATCATTGTCACAGCAAAGACAATGAATGCTTATTAGTTTTGTTGTGATAGAGGATGTGTGCAAGACATTGAGAAGTTTGAGTAAATTTGTAGAGGAAGGAATGACAACAGGGGAAGAAATTACAGAATGCCCAACATTAGAGATCGAAATAGGCATACCATTAGCAGCAACAACCTAGTTTTGTCCACTGTAAGACTGAATGGACTGTAGATCCTCGGCATGTGGAGTGAAACAATGGGTTGCCCCTGAATCCATCACCCACGTGGACGACTGGGATGAAGTTTCTCTTGGGTTAGGTGAGAGCTAACTATTAATATTAGGCGGAGGAACATCAGCAATATGGAAGGAGCACAGTGATGGTCGGAATGAAGTATCCAACCGATTATAGCAATAAGCGGCTGTGTGACCCATTTTCTGACAGATTTGGCACTTTGGGTTTGTTTGCAGATTTGTTGGGTTGCCATGAAGGCTGAGGAGTTTGTGGTCGACCCAGAATGCCAGCAGAAGAAGCTCCAGTTGAGGAAGAAGAAAATCGGGGATGGGGATTTGAAGGAGGAGGTCGCAAGTTGCTATGAAGTTGCAGGGAAGCCAGATTTGACTGAATTGAAGGAAGCAAACCCATTGATTGTTGTTTATCAAGCCGATGTTTATAGCTAAGTAGAAGACTATGGACGTCTTCAATGAATGGAGGTTCAACTCGGTTGGTGATAGAAGTCACGAAAGAATTAAAGTCGCTTCCCAGACCACTAAGAAGGTAAAGTAGCTGATCCTTTGGAGAGATGGGTTCACCAATTGCTTGCAATGTGTTGCAGATGGAGGTGATTTTTTGAATATATTCAGCAACCGTAAGTCCCTCTTTTGAAATGTTATGTAGTTGGCACCGTAACTCAATGAGACAAGCAAGAGAGGTAGAGGAGTAGAGTCGTCCAAGAGCGCTCATCCAAATGTCCACTGAAGTTGAGTAGCAAACGATTTGAGGAAGAAGAGTTTCTGTAAGGGATGCATAGAGCCAACTCATCAGTAACTTGTCGTATCTCTGCCATAATGTGAAGGCACGATTGGGTTGAAGGTTTGCAGGATCAAGAAACGGCGGAGGAGAACGAGAGGAGCCATCAAGAAAGGCTTCAAGTCCATTGGCAATGACAACATTAAGTTGCTGATTTTTCCATATCAGATGAATCCAATTTGACTGTTAGAGCTTGATGCATTGCAGGAAGAGGAGAAGGATTTGAGGATGCTGCTATAGGAGACGGAGAAACGGTTGTGCTACTAGAGGAAGCCATTGTTCTGGCTCTCATACCAAGTAAAAAATATTGAAATCTGTATATAATAGTTTGTATTCAGTATGACAAACACTTAGAACATTAGACATAGCAACCTCCCCTTTTATAGAGCTGAGAGAAGGTTTTGGAGAGAGAGAGAGAAATTAGTTAGAGAGTTTGTTAGAAAACCCAGCATGTATACATTGTGCTTGTAATACCCCGATTTTTTATCGGAATTTAATAAATATAATTGAAGTATAATTTGAGGATTTTTGATTAATTTGATGATTATTGGGGTATTACCAATGACGTAACAAAATCAGTTATAATTTAAAAGAATTTATTGAAGGTTTAATTGATGAAAATCAATTTAGGAAAATAGAATTTTTAACAATTTTTATCTTTGGCAAAAATCTAATTTTACAAAGGACACTTTTGCGGCAGCCCCAATCGAAACGGCTTGACAGCAAAAATGGAGAACAACAATGTAGATAAATAGAAAACCCTCGTATGAAAAACCTGTTGCTTAAAGGCACAACTGCTTTGGAGAACTCTAAACAAAGAAAAATTAGAGTTTTCACGACAAATGGGGGAATTGTTTCTGGTGACGACTAGACAATAGAAAAGAACAAATCTCATGAGCAAAACGAATGGTAGGAAGAACAATTTTTCCGCTCTTTTCTTTTCTTTTTTTCTCTAAAAATTGTAATTTTCTGAAAATTACACAAACTTTATTCGATGTAGAACGATCAGAGTAAATTTGTTTCAACACACTTAGAAACACGAACTCCCGAAACCAAAGCTCTGATACCATTTTTTAGAGATCGAACGATAACTGGAAAAAGAAAATATGATATGGAATACCAGATTTACGTAGAAAAATTCTTTCAGAAAAAAATTACGGGCAGAGAAATAAATCTACTATGAATATCAAAATATAATTACGAGTTTTGTAGCTCTAACTTACATTAATTTATAGAAAAAATAAAATTTTAAATAAGATTTACAATACAGACCCACCAACACAGTGCAATAAAATTATGTATAGCACAAAACTCTAACATACCCAATAGCCATAGGCAAGTATTATGCTGCCAGTAGGCAGTAGTTTTATACAGCCCTTTGTCGTGTATAAAAAACAGTCTTTTTTGTTTATTTTTTCCCGCAAACGTACATCATATTCAGAAGCTAAATTTTATACAAATCTGATGCAGGGAAAATTCGTTGAGACTACAAGCCCCTCTCTCTCTCTCTCTCTCTGGTCAGACTCCTCGGCCACGGAGGCTCCTTGGCCACAACTACCAAGCATAGGCAGAACAACGACAAAGAATTGCAGAAGTATATCAAGTTATTTGGTTGTTGGGTCAGTTTATTTTGATTTGAAAGACGGCAATGCCTGGACAAAAGCGCGCTTTGGAGGATCCTGAGGATGATCTTTTGGAACGCGACCGCCATGAACGCCCGGAGGAAGGTGATGCAGAGGGTACGTATTCGTTTTTACTCCCACCCGAAATTTCAACGATGCAGGAGAGCTCCTTCTTACATTGAAAACTTCGTATTGTCGTTTCTATATTTTACTGGGCTCATGGTCTTCTGGTTTTCTTTTTGTTTTCTCAGATTCTGATCGAAGCCCTTCGTCCAGTAACGGAGACAAGGATGAGTAGTTTTCCCTCTCTGCATCTCTTTTTTTTTTCTTCCACCTCCTACTACTTTCACCGTCATCTTTCGTTTTCTTGTTCTTAATCTTCTTCAATTTACCTGGCTAATTTCTGTATTCTTCTCGATTGTGGAACTGTTTGATACCTGAATGGTGCGTGTTGAGAAAATATCTTCATGGTCCTCTTCGTCTTATCGTTTTCTTTTTTTTCTCTCATATTTATCGACGCTCTATCCGGCGTTATGGTATTCCGATATCTATTCCCATTCGATATTTCCGTCTCGTAATTCTTCATTCTTTAACTTTAAAATTTGCATGACAAGGTTGGTGGAGTTGGGTTTTTTACATCGGTGGTCGTTGTTACTGGACTCTATCAATTTTTGCTGCATGCTACTGCTCGAGATTGGCTTCAGTAGTTGCAGTAGCTCATTCGCCGCCCATTTTCGCAGTTTTGTATTATGTCTCGTGTTATTTCAAATTCTTAGGAATTTCTCTTGCGTAGTTGAATGTATGTCAAGCTTAAGCTGACTAACGAGGGTGCTGAATTGAAAATTGTACTGGTTCCTCGAGTTTCCTGGGTCAAAACTTTAGTCAATTTCATGAAACAGGATTTGCAGGTCGGCCATCCCATCGAAATTACTGAGTATTATCCAACTTCCTGTGGGAATTTTGACGTGAGAAAGCGTTGCATTCTGTATCTCACTTTATATATTCGATCCAGATCAAGGAACTTCAAATTTTTTTCACTATTTGCTAGCTCACTGGCTATCTGATTCATGGGAAGCTTCATTTTCACACAAAAATCTAAATCCCAAAATGCTCACTCTGAAAAAATAAGCTAGGCTAAATTTTTGGAGAGAGTCTCTCTCCCTGAATTTCATAAATTTATGCTTAGTCTTACTTTTGCGTTTGGCTCTGCTGATTATTACGAGTCTAGGACAAAGAGGTAACACTCTTTTACCCGACAATTATTTTCTTGTGCCAATTTTTATCGATGCGGCTTTCTCGCAGATTCGTGATGGTCAAATTGTCGGACATACGCCAAGAAGTTCAATGTCCCATCTGTTTAGGTATGGCTTTACAATGCTTTCTTGTCATGAACTTCCAGTCACAGAAGATTTTAGCTGTAATCAAGATCATAAGAACACAGAAATCAGCCCAATGGATAGGGGCTTATCATAATCCAATCATAGCTGTATGCGCAAGAATGACTTCTATCTTTTTCGTGTTTAGTGGGAAGATAAATACAACAACATTGCATTTGAATCTCGATAACTTTAATTACTTCTCGTGCTGTAAGCGCTTATCAAACATACTGTTGAAATCTATAAAAGCTTAAATTTTCTATTTTGAAATGAAATTTATGTTCTTAGATTTTTATGCAATTTCTTTATGGAGCTATGATTACTGAACATCGGGATTGTGTCGAAGTTTTTTTTTTATCATGGATTTGTTTACTCTCACATACTACTTCCAGGCATCTGTTGTGTCTTAGAACATTTTTGCTTATAGTACACCGTAGATTTGACCAGTGAAAAGAATCAAAACATCTGCAATTGCTCTATTTTTCTAGTTCATCATCAATTTAGTGTTTTTTTCTAGAACCTGCATCCTAAATCTCGCGTTTAAATATCTCATTCCTCTTGAAGTTACATTAACAAGGTGCGAGTTCTAGAAAGTTATCGCGGTTTTGGATGTTCCAGGAATCATCAGGAAAACAAGAACAGTAATGGAGTGCCTGCATCGCTTCTGCAGAGGATGTATCGATAAATCTATGCGCCTTGGGTATGTTCTTATCGAATTGCCAGAAGACAATATCGATTCCCAGTTTGTGTTTGGTTGGTGATTTTTAAAAATGCTTTTCTGTCTTCTGATGCAGTAACAACGAATGTCCTGCTTGTCGCACACATTGTGCTAGTCGTCGGTCTTTGAGAGATGACCCGAATTATGATGCCTTGATAGCTGCATTCTACCCAGATATCGATAAGTACGAGGAAGAGGTGCGATTTCGATTCGTGCAGTTTTTTTTGGTATTTGACTGAATGCCTCAATTTTTATACTGCTGAGAGTTTATCGGAAAACATTGATGCAGGAATTGGCTTTTCAAGAAGAGGAGAAAGCTCGCAATAAGCAGGTGAAACATTCAGAATTAATCTAAGAGATCATCCTGAAATTCAAGTGTCTAACACAATGCTCAAAAGCTGTCATGGGACATGATGATCTTTGGTTTAATGGCTTTTCCAGTGATCTATCCATAACTAACAGCTTCTTTGGTGATAAAATTACTTTGGGTTTACTTTGACAGATCCAGGCTTCCATTGCTCAGACTATCCAACGACAATCCGAAGCTCTTGGCAAGAAACGACCTAAATTTGAGCAAAAGAGGAGAGGGAGAATTAATGGAAGAAATGGATCCCAACCTCTAGGATTGGATGACAATGAGGATGCATATAGAAACGATGGAAAAGATTCATCTTCTGCTGATGAGCACATCGAAAAAAAATCGAAAAGATTCAGAAAACGAGGATCGGCACGGTTTTCTCAGCATACGGCAGCAGCTACTAGTGCATATGGGGGTGGCGATGAACACAATTCAGTCGTAAATAGGGAAATAGCTGCTCCAATATCGGGACTTGTGGGTAGCTCGGAACGGCTTGCCTGGGGAAAAAATGGCACGAGGAGTCACATAAGATTCGGAAGTTCGAGCAATGGCAATGGTAAAAATCTGAGAAACTATCGTATCTCCAAGTTGGTCGATTGTCTTAGAATGCCAGAAGACAATGATGAGCAGGTAAGATCATAGTTTTACTCATTCTGCACAAAGATTCTGGTTAAAATATGCTCTGCCTGTTTGATTAATTCAGTCGAACATCCACCTTATGCTCGTCTCCTTGGATGAACGAATGATTCCGGCCTTGAAACGGCCGTATCTTCATTGCAGGCCTTCCTTATCAGTCAAACATCTGTGTCAGGTGATTTTCATCTCATGTCCGAATGATTTCCCCCATAGCCGACTTTAACTTAGCGAGTTTCTGTGTTTTTTTTGTCTCTCAGTATGTTGCTCGCCAAACTGAACTTCGAGTTGGTGAAGTTGAAATGTACATGCTAAAGGAGCTGGAAGCCGAATCTAATCCGTCAGCAGCGTCGGGAAATGCTTTGATTGGCCCAAATAAAGATAAACTACAGCTTCTGGAAGAGGTAGAAACCATGGGAGAACTCAAAAAACAAAGCTTTCCTCTTGGGTCTCTGGTAAGGTCTCTCTTTGTTCCACAGCAGGTTGACATACTCAAAAAGAAACATCATAGACTCCCTCTCTCTCTGTTTAGAAGTTCCTTTGAGCACATTTCCTCTGTTATCACCAGCTTTTAGCATTCCAGAGGAAGGTGAATCACTCAAAGCGTTGCTGATGGCAAAAGTACGCATGTACTGCAAAATGGTTCTGCGCAAGCGACAACCTTATGCATGTCGACGACGTCTCCAGGTAACCATATTTGGACAAACTGCACTTAACCCCGGCCGTAATTTACTGGCATGTGACAATTTACTCGATCTGGGTATCTATTTTGAACCTGGAAAAGTATAAAAAATAGGTCTTTTTTTTATGAAATTAAATATATTCAAGTGTGTGACAATTACTAGTCATGTCTGTCACTTGCATGATGATGTTACTTTTTACGTATGATTGATTAAATGTGACTAATTTGATAAAAGAACTCCAATAATGTCACGCAATGTACATTTTTCTCCCATAAGATGTGTGACGTTTTGTCTATTTTGCTAATTGGTCTATGACGTGTTACCCAGGAGCCATTTGCATTAAAAATCTTAATTTTATTATTTTTATATGGGAAAATGACAAATCAACCATCGTGGTTTTTGGTCAATGACAAGTCAACCACTGTGATATATTTACTAACAAGTTAACCACTAACGTATGAAAAATTGACAAATCCAACATCACACTCAAGTTAATCCAGGCAAAACTGTGTGGACAACGCAAACAAGTGCCTGGACGCCGCAAAGAAGCGGCGTCCAGGCATTTTCTTTGAGTGGACGCCGCAAACCAGCTGCGTCCAGGCAAAGAAGCAAGCTTGGACGCGCGGCGTCTCTGGAGCTCTCTATTTGTCATGCATGGCGTTCTCGATCAATTTTGTTTTATGGTTACTTCGAATTCGTTATGTATAGAGTTTAAGAATGTAATGTTTTTATTGGTTTTTTAACCTCTGCACCTTCAAAGTAGCATAACTTTTGCTACGGATGTCGGAATTGGGCGCAGAATGTATCAAATCGAAGCTCTCTGAGAGCTCTATAATTATCATTGGGTAAACCCCATAACCGCCTTTTTCAGCCCCAAAATCAATCGTTTAAGCCCTCAAATTTGCGATCAAACATTTTTCCAAACTAAGCAAATGTTTGATCGCAAATTTGAGGGCTTAAACGATTGATTTTGGGGCTGAAAAAGGCGGTCATGGGGTTTACCCCATGATAATTATAGAGCTCTCAGAGAGCTTCGATTCGATACCTTCTGCGCCCAATTTCGACAACCGTAGCAAAAGTTATGCTACTTTGAAGGTGCAGAGGTCAAAAAACCAATAAAAACATTGCATTCGTAAACCATATACATAACGAATTCGAAGTAACCATGAAACACAATTAATCGAGAACGCCATGCATGACAAATAGAGAGCTCCAGAGACGCCGCGCGTCCAAGCTTGCTTCTTTGCCTGGACGCCGCTGGTTTGCGACGTCCAGGCAAAGAAAATGCCTGGACGCCACTGGTTTGCGACGTCCAGGCAAAGAAAATGCCTGGGCGCCTCTTGTTTGCAGCGTCCAGGCAATTTTGCCTAGGTGCCTCTTGTTTGCGGCGTCCAGGCAATTTTGCCTGGGCGACGTCCAAACAATTATTTACGGTGTCCACACTGTTTTGCCTGGGTTAACTTGAGTTTGATGTTGGATTTGTCAATTTCTCATACGTTAGTGGTTAACTTGTTAGCAAATATACCACAATAGTTGACTTGTCATTGACCAAAAACTACAATGGTTGATTTGTCATTTTCCCTTTTTATATTGTTTCTTCGGAGTTCTTATCCAAATCGTCATGTGGGGCCTCATCATTAATCATAATTCAACTTTATTTACAAAATTAGGAAAATAGTACTTAATTTTATCATATAAAAGTAGGTAGGCCACATATCCACTGACCACTGTACATAACCCGTCCACGCCCTTATCAACCCTTAATCACCCTACAACGCCATTACCAAAGATTTAATTACTGATTAAGACTCGTGCTCGACATCATCCAACCGACCAACCAAGAGACGTGTCGGACGATGAAGCGAAAAGTACGCTATGCACATGAGATCGCCGGAGACATCAGTCACTCAGCGGTGCTTACTCCTCGTCTCGCCGCTGTAGAGCCTGGAGCAATCGGATAAAAAAAAATTAGTGGAAGGAAAACCGATAAAATGGTGGTTCAAGTTTAAGGTCGTGTAGTGTTCGTACCAGTCGTAAACAGTGGGAGAGTTGGGCTGAGGTTTGTCAAAGACGTTAGCTCCGATGGTCTTGGTGGCCAGGTTGCTACCGGGGTGGAAGACACTCCTCCACACGTTGTCTTTACGAGTCATGGTCGGGGTGGTGCTAGGCGTTGTCGGAGTCACTGGAGTAACAGGGGTTGCCGGCGACGACAACGAACTCTGGCCCTTGCTTCCCTCCCCATCCAGATCTAAACATCCAAACCCACAACGTTGAATTTCAAGAACAAACCCTCGAAGTTGATGGCTCTCTAACGAAAAAACAGAGTCGTGCAGATAAGATAATAACGAATGTACAAGACATCACCTTTTACGTTCAAGGGTGTAGCCATCTTCCTCAGACGGCCAAGTCCACGTTCCGGCTGAGGTCCAGCCAATACATCATCCCAGAGTTTTTCTAGCAGAACCATTATATCTCTCTTCTCTTCTGACCTGCAGAATACACTTAAATCCTATGAAGGGTTTGTTTTATAGAGAGAGAAGCAGCTACCAAACTATTATTAACCTTTGATTAGTTAAAGACTGTCCTCAGTTTCAGCTTATGTTTTACCGTAGTTAAAATAGTGGGGAAGTGATAAGAGGTGAGAGAGACATGGATAAGGATGAACACTGAGTAAAGAGGGACCCAACAAATAATATCCATCCTAGATATGCTAACAAGTTGAGAGTAGGTGGAGGGTTGCTTTACAAGTGTCCCTTTCGACTATTCAAGTGGTTTGTCCTGTTCCTAGAGCTCTATAATGGCGGACAATGAATCAGGAGAGGAGACCCACCAACCATTCCGGCCGATGTAAAACTAAGAATTGCCTCTCACATAAATTACGATGACAAATTGGAAGCAAGCAAGGAAATTACCCAAATCGTAGAGTGAGCTTCAAAAAACCTATGCATTTAAAGGGCCCATTTACAAGGTGGATCTTGGGTTTAACACCTTTTATGCCCCAGTGCTGCGTCCAAATGGCAGTCCCTGTAACAGTTGAAATAAAAGGGCAAGAGCTTATTATTCAAAGAATACATAAGAAAATAATAGTGGTGACTAATAATAGCTGCTTTCCTAGTATTTTAGCTTCATGTCTCTATAATTCATACATGGTGGTGCACATTTTATTCCGAGTTTATATTATTGTGATAACTATGTGAATTTCAACCTATTTCGGGTAGATTATGACTTTAAAATTTGATTATAAATCTTTGACTATAAATTATAGATCGAAGCGTTGGACCAGACAATCAAATCCGATCATTAAACCCTATATTTCTAACTTGGTGCACAGAAATAGAGAGTAGAGAATAATACGGATAAATCTAGTGATTAAGATTTGTAATTGCCAGATATATATATAAGGGAATCTACTTTTAGGGCTTATTGTTAAAAACAAAGGGTATCAAATCATAGGATCATTTCAAATTAGTTTGTAAATTGGTCTCCCTAAATTACCACAATACATAACTAATGACCTTTCAGTTTACCATCGTCAACCCACATAATCCTAGAGCAAATCATGGCAAGCAAAGAGTGAGATGGGATGAAAGGAATTATTTATTCTTGGATCAATCAAAGACAAGATATAAGCATAAGCACATTGATTTGAGATTTTCTTTTTTATTTTTCTCATTATAAAAAATAAATAAATAATTAACAAAAAAAACTTTTCATCACCATCACACCAAACTTTAAACTATCACAAATAAAAAAAAACAAACCATGCTGTCACATTTTCAACTAAAGATTTAAAATTTTTCCGTAACATATAGATCTTTTCGCAACAAACCTGTACATAAAATAGTCATCGTCAAAGACTTACTTTTTTTTTTTAACAAAGGAAACGTGTCTTCTGCTGCGAAAAGTAAATCTTCTTCCAATAATTTACTTTTCTTAGCAAAAGACAAATATCTGTTGCGAAAAGAATATTTTTCGCAGAAAAAGGATAACTTTTGCAATAGATACTTGTCTTCTACTGCAAAATATTAGTTTTCTCTGCGAAAACATGTATTCAATTTACATATCTGTCAATTTATCAAAATATACTCTTTTAAATACAATAATAATCAAATAATTTTTAATATCATTTTTATATGTATAGTTCGCCAACTTAATCTTAAAAACCGGTGAGTAGAAACAATCTAATATAGGTTAGAAACAGACCAAACAAGATACTAGTTGTGCTTGATGTTGATTTTCAAGTTAGAGTCGTACTCTATCATCGGATTATGCTGAAAAAACTAAAAATTCACAACAAAAGACAAATATCCATTGTAGAAAATAATTATTTAGCCACATAAACTAACCTTGGTAGAAAAATACATTTTTCCGTGGCAAATACTTTATTTTGAAAATTTTCAATTTTTCACCTGACAACTAGATTTACTTTTTCTATTTTTTATAATTTAAGTTTTTAGTTGTTGGTAAAATTAATTTAAGATTTAATGTATCCCCATCTAATAATTAGGAGCTAGTTGCTAAACCTCCAGGTAGAATTACCTTTCACCTGGTTGTGCTGTGCGGGTACCAAACGGGTCTGACCCATTTCTGCAGCCTGCAGAAGATAGAGAAAAAATTAATAAAAAAACCCAACTTTGAAATCTGCTACTCCAACTAGTCAAAACTCGAGAATATTATCCACATGATCTTTGTTTGTGTCATCCGGCCACAATCATGCCCGGCAATTTTGAATGGTGTCCTTTGCTAACTTAGAAGAAGCCAAATACGGAAAACAGAAGAATCAGAGTTACCAAAGTAACACCATATGACAGTCATTAAAAATTAAGATTAAGTATGGTGGAAAGTGAAACATTTGAAATTTAATTATATTACCCGTCTTCGGTATATCAGCCTGAACAAAATCATTATCAACGTTTCGGACTAAATTAAAGTATGAGAAATTGACAATGACATGAATTAAAAAAGTAGTTTAAATCTCCATCCTTGTTCATATCAACTACTTGACCAAAGTTAGATCTTCAAAACCAGGTATAGGCAAAGGAAAACCATGATATTGATCCACAGTTTGAGGACAATAATGCCTGACTTGTGGTTGAAAATAAGGGGAATTACTTGATCATAAATTTATGCTAATATTCTGGGAAAAGAGAGTGATTAGAAAGGCAACAAACAGAAGCAACAAAACCTTATAGTATGCCTCCAAGATGTGTGTATATATAGACATTTTAGTCTCCAACTTAGATATGAACATTTCCCTTAACAATAGACTCCCATCAGAAAAATAAGATTTCCATGGATGCAGCAGGGGATGACTGTTCAATCGACTCCCTCTCTTTTGCTGAATTCCTATCTGTTCAAGATCAGAGAGCAATGAAGTCCTCTCCTACTAAAGATACTTCGAGGATCAAGAAGCAAGACAAAATATTTGAATTTACTTCACCTGTCGCCATGTCTGGTGATTCAAAGAAGATTCCACCTGCTGATGTGTTGATCTCCGACGGCAAGCACCTATCTCAACCATTCCTACTTCATTCGAAGCAGTCTCGGGAAATCAATCAGCTTCACTCCAACTGCATACGTACATCAACTCATGGCACTGAGAAAAGATTGAGAAACACTATTAAGAGTGATAGAGAAGTGCCTCCAAAAACAGATCAGAAAACGGAAATCCAAAAAAAAAATTCATGGTTTGGGAAGAAAGTATTCCAGTCCTTCATGTCCCCTTGCCGAGACTGTCAAGCTGACAAGCCAGTCATGAAATCTACACTAGTATGAATCTTAAGTCATATTGACTTCAAACTGTTTTTCTCATCTATTCTTTGACTAAAATTCTGAGTATCTTAGGGGTGGTCAAGCTGACTCCATTCGAATTACTATTGTTAACACATAAAAATAGAGTTATAGAAATGGATTTTCTTTTCCTACATTTATCAAAGTACGGAAACTGCAAAGCAACATGAAAGATATTGGAAGAAACCTCATACTTTTTGTTACATATTTCTACTGAACTTAGAGCTACATCTGAACTAGCAACACATAAAAGGGTGAAGTATTAGAGTAAAAGGCAGGTGTCTAATTTAAACATTGAAATCCAACAAAAAGTTCAGCAAAATGCATAGCAGACTCCGCCAATCAGCATCTAATGGTTCTTCCTCTTGCTCATAATGCTGACAATGTTCTTTTCTCGCCACAATTTGAATACCTCCCTTCCCTTTTGATGCGCCACGGACAAGATTAGGAGGAAGAGTACCTGTGCAGTCGTTTGGCTCTAGAGGTGATTGATCGGAATTCTCACAGTTTCAAAACTCCGTTGCTTCTAGATGAATGATGGTCGACCGGCTGCGGAATGTGATCGACCGGTTGGCATGGATGAAACTTGGAAAGTAGGTAGTTTCCAAAACTTACCGCAAAATACTTGTAGGAAATTTCTAAATTTAGAAATTCATAACTTGATAAATATGAGAGTTTTTCTCACAAAATTTGGACAACACCTCCTTCAATGAATGATGAATAACTCCTCCAAAAATAATGCTAAAAATCGCCACAAATAAGAAAATATGCCCCGTTGAACTAGATTGGCTGAAAATGTCAAGAAATCACAACTTTAGTCTTCGATTTGGAAACCTCCGCCAATTCAATTCTTCTTGAAAATTGAACACCACTTTACATTATTTCCCCCAAAGAACAAGAACACGGATGACAATAAGAAAGATTACTCAACTCACAAAGTAATCTTAATATGATATCACACCATAAACTTTGAATGAACACTCCAAATGGTAGAAAAAAGAATCACTTTCAATTAAAAAATAAATAAAGCAAAGCTTTAATATTCAAATTCAATTCAATTTAATTGTCTAAAAACCACCATGCACGGTAGCTTAATTAGCCACTTATAAACTAACAATAGGAAATAACCTAAAAAGAAACTGAACAATAATACTAAATCGGTCACACACACACTTGGCCGATTATTATACTAGGTTTTTTGCAACTTATCTTAAAGTAAATTACTTAAATTAACTTTTGATCCTTCTTCTTCAAGTCTTCATTGATTTTGGCAACTCTTCGTTCTTCATGCTCGGCCACTTGGGAAGATTTCCATCTCAAAGTATTTGGACTTTGAATATGAGCAATTGAAATTTGGCCTCTTAAACAGAAACTACGTAGCTCTCCGTTTGATGACCCTTTGGCATAGCAAACGAAGTCCAATTTTAACAAAACACCTAATTCTGAAAAATTTGAGATGTCAGCCATAATCTTTATAAAAAAACACCTTTTGATATAAAATCTTCCAGAACACCAAAAACGTCAATTACTTGTCGGAGGTCAGATTGTAAGTGGATTTGTGAAATCCACTAAATCTTCTACTACTTGAACTTCCACCTATACTTGATCTTGAATAATTTAATGATATTCTTGAATGTTTGATGAATATAATTTATCCTCTTTTCTATTCGAATACCTACAAAATAAACCCTCAAAATAAGATTAGAGAATCTCCATGTTCAATTGTAAATAGAGAGATTCCGTGGTCCATCACCTTTCCTCCCCTCATGTTATTTCTGCGCTACTTTTAGATTCAATTGAGTAATTTCAGAACCATTTCAACAAGAGAAAGCGACAACTTGGTAACTCATAATTTACATTTTCCAGCAAAATTTCAGAAGTCCAGAATCTTAATCACAAAACAGGGTTTCCAAATGAAACAAGTCAATCAAGGACCTTTCAGTGGCTTCAACATCTGGTGATGGTGCCAATTACACATTGAAAATTTCAGGACAAGTACAACAAAGAGCTACAATCTTGCCTGCTATATTTTAATACACATCTCGATCCATTCAGCAATTTAAGTAGTATTCAAAGCTAGACAAACTCTCAAAGATACTGTTCGGAATCCTGCCAATCCAAGCCTATTGTTGCTCAATTCCGAAATCAGTTACACCCATGAAAATATAATAAACATTCATTCGATCAAATTTCTGAGTTCAAATTTCTTTCATGGTAGAATTTCTGCAGTCTAACTGTCCTCGACTTTTAATTGAATGTACAGAAAACTGACAAGACAATAGCACTTGCTTTGAATGTCAAGATTTTCCATACTTATCAACATATCCCTGCAAAGAAAGATTACGTCAAACACTGTCAATAACTTTCATCCAGAAAGCAACTCTACACATGACAATAATATTCATCTTCAGAAGAAATATTACCCACCTCAACAAGCTTTTCTATTTTTGGACCAGACAAAGCTAGATATTGCTTGATCAAATCTGTGGTAGCTGGAATCTGGTGAGGCTGTAGAGTGCTGATAACCTTATCAGTTGCCTTTTTAACAATCATATTATGTGCATCTTTGCTCAGACGACGTTCATGCCATGTTGGTTTAAGGAATTCTTTCACTAAATCAACAAGAGCAACTCGAAAATATCTTGACACTTTTGATTCTTTGTTCATTTTCCCTTCCACTCTATGGTTGAAATCCATTTCATCGCTCTGTCTACAACCATCAGATTTCAAATCTTTTTTGCTACTTGAATTGCCTCTTTGATGTCTAGAATCACTAGTATCCCTTATTTTTGTTTCTGCAATTTCTCTGTCATTCAATGGTCTCATGAAATCTGTATCTCCTGGCATTGAACCATTATGCTCATCAACAACACTACTAGATCCTAGTGGCTCTGCTTCTGCTACCAAAGAATCTTTGGCATGTTTATTGGAAGCCTTCTCCATCTTATTCTCCATATTTTTGTTATGCGAAGATAAAGAACTAGTGTCGTCTTCCCGCTTGGAGCCTAAGGTCTTGCATACCATAGCATCACTTGCTAAACGGGGACGTGAATTATTTTTTGAGGACGTTCCTTGATGGCAAGGATCATTTCCAATCCTTGGCAGCTCAATGCTATCACGAAGAGGATCATACTGCCTTCCTGGAGATGATGTTGTGATAGGAGAAACTACAAAAGATGGTCGGAAAGGTACAGATGGCTCCCAATCATAAGACAAAACTTGTTTTTTCCACTCAATAGAATGATAGGATGCATTCATAAGAGAGAAATTATCTGATTCAGAGATAGAAAAGGGAGAAGAGGTTCGCAATAAGATTGCAGATGTTGAAGCACCATAATCAATTTCCATAGGCAACTTTCGAACATCAAGAGAAGTGGCAGTCAAAGAAGAATAAGAAAAAGGGAATGAAGATCCTGCCCCGACAGAGTGATGATTTGATAGCAACATCCCAGAGGTCGGAAGAGAACCACTAGAAGAGAGCCGGCAATCAAGAAATAACTTGTCATTGAACATAGAACCACCTTTTGTCAGATTATGTTTTCCAACTTCATTAAACGATGAAACCAAACCAGGATCAACTTTGCGAGAGAGAGAATGTTGAGAATCAGAAAGTATGCCCAAAGACATATTCTCTATACAATGAAGTGAGATGTGCTTTTCAGATAATTGGCTTTGCCTTTGGCAGTCTCCATCCCGCCTTGGTGAAACCCTTTCTGCAGAGAGATCAAGATTTGGATAGAATGGGAAAAAATTAGAGATCTCGCTCCCTCAAAAATGCCAAAACTTTAAATTGAAAGAACAGCAGAATATTGAGCATTCTGGAATATCCATTTGCAAATTGTGAGAATTACCTTCTTTCAGCGGAACTTGTTTTTTGCCACCTCCCTCTGTCTGCTGGTCACTACTACCCACATGATCTTGTATGTGAAGAAATCTACATAAATTCCCTCTAACACACCATCCTTTTGCAAAAAAATCACAGATGGCGGCAGGGCGCTTGTTTTCTGTAGTTACCAACCTGGAGGCATACTGCTCACTTGTCACTAATAACTAGTTCGAGAAAAAATTTTGAAAATGGAAATGCAAAAAAAATGGAGTGAAAGAAGCAATAATAGTCGTCATTCAGGAAGCATAGCCGCCGAGACCAAGAAATGAGATGACATAGATACTCTGACACATCCCTTTTCAAGAACATATGTATATGTACACACACACAATTTCTCCTCTTCCCCGCTCATCCTTGCCCCAAGCCAAGAAAAACTTTGAACTTGAAGGACATTACTCATGGAGCACCTAACCACATGACAATCGTCATATAGGAAGTGAAAGAAACAATGAAAGTGGTTATCTAGTAAGCATAGTCGCCAAGATCAGAATATGACATGACATGAACACACTGACACATCCCTTTTCCGGAATAGGTATATAAATATTTTATACTAAAACAAAGTTAGGCGAGGGAGAGAACAACATAAACTCAACATCTTCAAGAAATAGACAACAGAAGCTATTTTAGTCTTTACAAAAAAAAAAAAAAAAGAATTACAGAACAACCGTCAATAAGCCTCTCCATTAAGAACCTCTTCCTCAAAAATCACTATATTCCTTATTATTCCAAATGCACTAAACCTTACAATAGGGGGCCAAATCTACCCAACAAATTCTCCTCCTCCACTCCCATCCATAAATCAAGTCAAGAAAAACTTTGAACCGTCAAGGACGTCATTCACGGTGCAACTAACAACATGACAATTGTCATCTAGGAAGCATAGATGCTCAGACCAGAATATGACATGACACAGAGACTCTAACACATCCTTTTGCAGGAATTTGTTTGCGCGCATGTGCGCTAAAATGAAGTTTACAAAGGGACAAAGCAACATAAACTCAACAACCCCGATAAATATACCAAAGGCTCTATTTTAATCTTTCCTAATAAAAAAGAGAATTACAAAAAACAAACGTCAAGAAGCCTCTACATCAAGAACCTCTTCATCAAAAATCACTCTGCTCCCTTATTCCAAATGCATCAAACGCTACAATAAGGGGCAAGTCTACACACCAATTTCTCCTCATCCTGTCCCAAGCCAAGAAAAGATTTTGAACTATCAAGAACGTCACTCACTGGGTACCCAACCACCAAACACAAGACCATAGCCATCTACAATGAATGGGAGATTAGCATCTTCCTAAACGTCCCAAAAGCATGATACAACAACACCTAGGAAAAGCAAAACCTATATTCTTCAAATTGTCCAAAGAAAGAAAGGTGCCACAACAAACAAGCTGAGTGAAAAACATTGACTAGAAGGGGCCTTGGACTTCCTAATCTTACTCCATCAACTGTTGGATGTCTTTTCTCCCAAGGCTTATTTTCTAATCAAACAAACGTCGGGAATAAGTTGGTAGATACTCTTAGGTGCAGAGTTTCCTTATTAACCACTTTTGATATGTTGAAGGAAACACATGAAAGTGATGAAGACTTTGTTGGAATTTGGTTGGAGCGCAGTAACAACATTGATTCCATGACTTTTTTTATACAAGAAGGTTTCCATTTCAAAGGTTCTCAATTGTGTATTATATGAACTTCTATAAGAGAAGAAGCGCAAATAGAAAATCATAACGGTGGATTAAGTTGCCATTTTGAAAGATGTTAGACTTCTGATGATGTTAATTCACAATTCTTCTCACTTCGTATCATAAAAGATGATTATGCGAACAACTTTGTCAAATGGTTATCAATTGGTCAAACATTCAAGGATCAATCTCAAAATATAAGATCTTTATCTTCTGTTGTTGACAACCAAGAATACCTGCGAAGTTTTAACAAATGCATGCATTAGAACTTCCTAAGACACGGTGAGGATATGATGTCACATTACTAGCGATTGACACCATGCGGCACTAGAATTCACACCTCATTCTGACCAGCCTGCTCCAGCCAACTGATCTATTTGCATGCGGAGGACGCAACTTTAACAAGAGACAAAAGAGGTTGCCCATAATCGCCTCCATCGCAACTCATTGTCACTCATGTTAGGACATTGCATGAACTTCCCAAATAGCCATCGCACATGTGAACACTCTAGCCTACATGTCATATCTCGAGTTGTCAATGCAACGTACGTCTCAAGCAAGCATAATTTGAATAACGAGGTCTTTGATGATAATAATCATTCCTCTTGATGTGGCATCGTCTTTGCACTCATGATTATAATCTTGAGTCAACCATGTGAGAATATATGATTCTATATCAGTCTCATATCCAAGTCTCTTCAACTAAGGAGGTGTCTCAAACCATGCTAATGTTGAACTAATAACTAATATTATCTCTGGAACTCCTCATCCCATGAAGATACTAAAGCTCCCTTTTTGGCTCATTAGTGTCAACACATCACAAGTAATGAAGTAGCTCGCTTAGGGTCTAGGCCTCGGGGGTGGTGGAGAGCTCACCATGACTTCCCTTGAAGAGCAATCTGAAATATCTTCACTGTGATAGGAGTGAACATCTCATAGTAACAAGAAATTACTTTCCTTTTATGACAAGTTGTAACGTCCCCCAGCGCTTCCAATACAATATTGTCCGCTTTGGGCCGAAGTCCGCACTGTTTTGTTCTTGAGGTAGCCCAAAACGCATTATACTAAGTAGGGAAGGGAACCTTACTTATAAACCATATATTTTCTACTTTCCCAAGCAATGTGAGATTGTACACCTCATTGATATGGGCTGAACCCACACCTAAGCATTTCCTGGCCTTCACAGGGCGAGTTAACACAATCTCCCTCCCTTGGAGACCCGACGTCCTCGTGGATCGGCCACACTTCTGGTTGCAATTTCGATCTGATACCAGTTGTAACGTCCCCCGGTGCTTTCAATACAATATTGTTCGCTTTTGGCCGAATCCCACACGAGTTTATTCTTGGGGTTAGCCCAAAACGTGTTGTACTAGGTAGGGAGGGGAACCATATTTATAAACTATACATTTTCTACTCTCTCAAGCGATGTGGGATTGTGCATCCCCATTGACATGGGTTGGACCCACCTGGGTTTTTCCTGGCCTTCACAGGGCGGGCTGCCACAAACTCCCCTTCTTGGGGACCTGACGTCCTTGTAAGCCATACTTCCGATTGAGATTGCGCTCTGATACCATTTGTAACGTCCCCCGGTGCTCCCAGTACAATATTGTCTGCTTTGGGTCGAAGCCCGCACGGTTTTGTTCTTGGGATTAGCCCAAAACGCGTTGTACTAGGTAAGGAGGGAAACCCTACTCATAAAGCATGCATTTTCTACTCATTCAAGCGATGTGAGATTGTGCATCTTCACTCATATGGGTCAGACTCATACCTAGACCTTTCTTAGACTTCACAGGACGGGCTGCCACACAAGTATTGTATAACTATGTTCTGCACAAAGTTGACACCACTTGATATCTTTGTGACCTGTCGACGCTCTTATATGATCAAGGTCAACTATAGCAATAGTTGGACTGTGATATGAGGCAATATGACCTACCTTTGGTACAAGAAAAACTTGCATTGGATAATGTCAGCATGAGAATGTGAAATAATGAAATGAGTTTGAGGAAGTAGGGAGACTAACTATTTATTTTCTTTTCCTATATATTAGGTTAAAAATGTTCATATTTTTTATTTTATCCACATTTTTAAGTAGTTAGGTAGCCTCAGACATCTCCTCTGTTGATGTTTATATATGCAAAGAGAAAGAAATGAGAAATTAGAATTTAAGATATATTTCTTTTTATTTATTTTCTGTTTTGTTATTGTTGTTGGTGGTGGGTGAAATTTGGATGTGTTGCAAGGGAAAGGTGGGTGAGGGATTACTTAGAGCGACATTGGGTGGAAAGATAACGGGTCATTGAGAATTTGGGAGAAAGAGTTGTGGGAAAGAGCACACCTCTCAATAGTTTGTAAGTTAGGCATCTTCACTATTTTTGTTTCATTGTTTTCTTTGTTTTCTCTCAGCCAGCGTACAAGGGATATAACATGGACCTTCTAAATATTTAGCCTAAATATCCATAATGATCTTCAGTTCATTGAAACAATGTACTTTTCTATAATTAATGGTTTTAAAGTCCTCGAGGAATGATTTTAGAGGCCTCAATTAAAGACGAATGTTTCAGATTTTTTTAAATGACGCTCCATTTGCATAATGGAGCATCATCGACTTTGAGTACGTGAAAGGATTTATTCATAATTTTTATGTTGAGTCTCATAGAAATCTAAAAGCATATGGCTCTATTTTTCTCATGGTAGACAAATTCATCAAAATCAGTCACTGTCAGGCATGTGAGAAGACTTCAGATGTGTGAGAAGACTTCAGATGTTTATGTTGATCTGTTTTTCAAAGAAATTTTTTTGTGCAAGTAGGATACCAAAGACCATAACATTACATCATACAGATGTCAAATTTGTTGAGAATTTTTGGGAAAAGTCATGGAAAAATTTTGATACAAGTCTGAGATATTATTACTACTACTCATGCAGAAGCAAATAGCCAAACTGAGGTGGTTAACAGAAATTTGAAAACCGAATAAGGTCTTCTGTGGTGATAAGCCAAGACAATGGGACAAAATACATCCTAAAGTGGAGTTTGATCAAGTACCATGAAGAATCAGTCGATACATCAATCGGCCTTTAAAATAATTTATACCTAAGTACCAAGGTTGACTATTGATTGAATAATTTGGTCAAAATCTGCTGGTGTACTAGGAGGTAATATGGCAAGAAAGATAGCTGAACTTCACATGGACCTAACTCAAAACTTGGAGAAAGCTAATCCAAGCGCAAGGGACTAGCAAAACCAGGAGGAGGTCAAAAGGGTTTAAATAGGATGATCTTGTCACGGTCCACATCAGAAATTACCGATTCCTAACAGGGACCTATAATGGCTGAAGCACAATAAAATCAGCCCCAATTGAATGATCAACAAAACTAAATCAAATGCACCTATAGTGGATTTGGCAAAAGGACTTAAACTTTTCGCCATCTGTTAACTTCTCTGATTTATCAGTGTACTTACCACTTAACGATTATTCTTGTCCATTCAAACTAAAGGATACATTCTTTTGTCGAAGAGGATGCTGATGTAGGAAGTTCAATTTTAGGACTATAACTATCAAAATAACTATCAAATAGTTAATTGAACACAAGATGTTGAAATTTAAACTATCCAATTCATCAATTCTGAAGCTCCTTTTGTTGAGAATCATTCTCCGATCTCACTTGAATACATCAATAAGACTTCTATCTTTATTTTTGTTTTATTTTACTCCTGATATTTTATTTCCTTCAAAGTACACTCAACTTTTTACTTTCACAACTTACAAAAGCGTCCATCAATGTCCTAAGTGAAGGCATGAACTACGCATATAGGAGATGTTTCAAAAGATAAAAATATAATAATAATAAAAATAAAAATAATAATAATAATAATAATGATAGTAGAGTCACTTTGGCATTTCATACATGTGTAGCTGGCACCCCCAAATAATAAGCATATGCCTCATTATGAAGTTGTTCCTAAAAAAGTAAAGTTCAGGAATATACAAAACACATATAACCTTACCTCGGTGGAATTGGGCTGTTGTCATGAGTTGGTTGCTTGGCCGATTGCTTAACATCTTCGTCCAAATTAAGCGCATCATTAGTCTCGTCAAAGTTGTGATTGCTAACAGCAACCCTTTTCCTGGTAAGAGTTGATAAACTGGTGGTTTTAGCCTCCATAATCTCACTACTTCCCAAATGCTTGCTAGCATGATTGAATTTATCAAGTTCTATAGAGTTATTTTCCTCTGACTGGTTCTCGCCATCTTTTTTATTGACCACATATCCTTCACCTCCTTCATTTTTTGTGGTAATAAGAAACTTCCTGGATTCTAAACTGTTTGTCTCCTCAGGCAATGGCTCCTCATCATTTCTCAAAGACTTACCAAATGAAACTGGAAACTTGAGAGCTCCATTATTATTTCCAACAGCAACGTGATTGGATGAACCATGAACTGCAGATTTGTTAGGATTAAAAGAACCTGATCTCATTAGCCTCTCATGTCCATTGGTTTCCATAATTGCACTCCAATCTATATGGAATAAAAATTAATTTAAATTGCAGAAAGGGAAAAAATCCCTAAACAAAGCAAGTAAAGAGAAACAAAATGGCGGAATCGACGTGATCCCAGCTAAAAATAATCTTTCCTTGCACTATACACAACCAGAAAATTCTACTATTTTATCTACCCTCGTGAATGCATCAAAAGCAGCTCTAGGCCAGTAAAATAACACTCTTTTTCACTAAATATGAAGCTCATTTCCTTCGATAAATTCCTCATTGAGAACTTGAAATCCAATCATACATTACCTTTTTCATTAGGATCGCCGCCCATTGGAGAATTCAAAATATCCATCTCTTTCACTCCGTTTTCCTCTTCCCCAATGACATCGCCTTCTTCGAGCACCCGTTCCTTGTCACAAAAATCGTCTTCTTCTTCTCCCGCTCGTTTCTCTTCTACTATTTCCTCCTCCTCCTCCTCCTCCTCCTCAGGCTCCTCTTCCTCTACATCCTCCTCCGCCTCCGCCACTTCTTCTTCCTCATCCTCTTCCTCCTCCTCCTCTTCTTCTTCTTCTTCTTCTTCTTCTTCTTCTTCTTCTACAGCCTCGTCTTCGCCACAAATAGAGAAATCAGATGTAACCGGGACAACATCATCGACGTTGCCGTCGGAGTTAGTGGAAGCCGGTGGAAGCGTCATCGCAAGAGCAATTCGGATTTTGGCATTTACGATGGAAGACAGTGCTCGTCGCTGCGCTTTATTCTATTGGTTTGGGTTCGGAACCATCGTCTGCGTGGTTACCTACCCGACCCGGCCTTTGAAAAACCGACATGTCGTTGCGTTGTACAAAGTAGTTTTTTCTCAAGAGCATTAGTTTTATATCTTCTAAACGGTACCCTTCGATTTTTCATTAATATATTATTTTTAATAGATTATAAATAATGAAATTAACAAAACAACCACTTAACTATAACATCAATAATAAGTCAATCATGTAAGCATATTTTAATTCTAATCCATTTACATGCTTGCAATAATTGAATTCCCATAAACGAAATTGATTTAACCATTCTATTCAATAAACGATAAACTTAAATTACCAATCTTGGTCCATGATATATAAAACGCTTTTGATGTTGAGTACTTTTTATCGCCTTAAACCTTTCTTCTTAATTTGTTTCTTCGATGATGCAGAAACCGGTATAGTGTGCCGTAATTGGAGAGAGAGTTTTCTAGAGCGAGAGATCAATTCCCTTGTGCGAATTAATCCAGTAATTTTCTCTAGGTGAAGAAGAAGACACCTTTACAAAAGACAACTTTCCATACATGCACTTTCATTCGTGTTCTTTCACTCATATCTCTTCAACTATATGTTATACATATAATAAGGTTAAGGTAAGGGAATTATAACCCAATTAACTTAATGTATTTGACGCTTAACAACCATCACATTAAGCACCATAATATTAAGTCAATGTAACATTAATTAACATGGACCACACTTATATATAGATAGATTATAATTAAATAATCTAACAATCTCCCACTTGGGCCATGTTTTAACTTTAATATCAATTGATATCCTAGCTATTACTTTTCAGCTACTTCAGCTAATTTCAGATGACATAACTTGAATTCACAATCAATTAATATAGTGTACTTCAATGTGAATTATATCAAGTTATCTTTTCATAATGAATTGCATAATCGAATCATGGCAGGCACATGTGAATTATGTCAACATGATTCTTTCCATGTCTTACAAACTATGCAATTCATTAATTCTGTAATTGAGGAACACTATAAACCCTTCATATATTATTCATGACCAATCATTGTACATTGCCATAATATGAATAATAAATTGACATACAAAAACATTTCCTTTCATTGAATTCAAAAGTTTTATAAGTTACAAGCTACATTTTTACAATCACATAGACTTGTCACCTAAACCCATCTTTACAACATGTTCTTTAAAGGTTTTAGGTGGCAATCCATTTGTCAACGGATCAGCTATCATTGAACTTGTACTTATATGCTCAATGCACACCCTTTGTTTTTGTATTTCTTCTTTGACTGCCAAGTACTTTAAGTCCATATGTTTTGCTCCTTTCGAGTACTTGTCATTCTTCGAGAAGAATATAGCTGCGGAGTTATCACAATACATTTTCAAAGGTCTATCTATACTTTCGACCATGCTTAGACCTTGAATAAAGTTTCGCAACCACAATGCTTGAATTGTAGCTTCAAAACAAGCTACAAATTCAGCCTCCATAGTGGAAGTGGCAATCGTAGACTGCTTTCCACTTTTCCATGACACGGCTCCTCCAGCTAATAGGAACATGTAACCGAATGTAGATTTCCTCGAGTCTACACATCCGGCATAATCCGAATCTGAATATCCAGTCACTTCAAGTTGACTCGATTTCTTATACATGAGCATGAAGTCCTTTGTTCCTTGTAAGTACCTGAGTACTTTCTTTGCAGCTTTCCAATGATCCAATCCTGGATTACTTTGATAACGACCCAACATTCCTACTGCAAAACTTATATCCGGCTGTGTACACGTCTGGGCATACATTAAGTTTCCTACTGCTGATGCATATGGAATAAGTTCTATTTCCTTACGTTCCAAATCATTTTTCGGACATTGCATCAAACTGAATTTGTCCCCTTTCTGAATTGGAGCAACACCAGCGGACACTTATCCATTCTAAATCTCTCAAGAATTTTCTCGATATAACCTTTCTGAGACAATCCTAGCAATCCTTCCTTTCTATCACGGAATATTTATATTCCTATCACATAGGATGTCTCACCCATATCTTTCAATTCGAAATTCTTTGAGAGAAAATCTTTCACATCACGTAACATTCCTTTATTGTTAGCAACAAGCAGAATATCGTCAACATACAATACTAGGATACAAAACTTACTTCCACTGACCTTCATATAGATACACCGATCAGCGGTGTTCTCTATAAAACCGTATGACAAAATGGTATCATTAAACTTAATGTACCATTGTCTAGAAGCTTGTTTCAATCCATAGATTGACTTATTCAGCTTACATACCATCTTTTCATTTCCCGAAAAGGAAAATCCTTCAAGTTGATCCATATATACTTTTTCCTCTAAGTCTCCATTAAGAAATGTGGTTTTAACGTCCATTTGGTGAAGCTCCAAATCATAATGAGCCACCAAAGCCATAACTATCCTTAAAGAGTCTTTCTTTGAAACCAGAGAAAAAGTCTCTTTATAGTCAATGTCGTCTTTCTGAGTGTAACCTTTGGCCACAAGTCTAGCCTTATATCTTTCGATGTTACCTTTTGAATCGCGTTTGGTTTTGTAAATCCATTTACAACCAACGCAGTTCTTTCCTTCAGGTAACTCGACAAGTTCCCAAACTTTGTTATCATCCATAGATTTCAACTCTTCCTTCATAGCATTAATCCACTTTTTGGAATTATTACATTCCATGGCTTTATTGAATGATTCTGGATCCTTATCGATACTCAAGTCACATTCCTCTTCTAGTGAATAAACCACATAATCATCAGAAATTGCTGGTCTTCTCTCCCTTACAGACCTTCGCAATTCTATTGCTTGTGGTTGATCACTTACGACTTGATCAACATTAACATGCTCATCATTAATACGTTCACCTTCTGTGGTTTGAATATCCATATGTTGTTCCGGTATGTTGTCAGACTGTGATACAACATAAGGTACAACAACTTGATGAGAATTACTAGGTGTCGTTTCCTTCACCCGATTCTCTTGGATATTCACATTTCGTGAATCATCACTCCCACTAAACATGTCATTCTCAATGAATCGAGCATTTCCAGATTCTACAATCCTTGTACTATGCTTTGGACAATAGAAAATGTACCCTTTAGACTTTTCCGGATAACCAATGAAGAAACCACTAATGGTTCTTGCATCGAGTTTCTTTTCATGTGGGTTATAAATTCTAACTTCTGCTAGACATCCCCAAACATGGATATGTCTCAAACTAAGTTTCCTTCCCGTCCACAGTTCATAAGGAGTCTTAGGAACTGCCTTACTAGGAACCCTATTTAGCAGATATGCAGCGGTCTTTAAACCGTGCATCCACAACAATATAGGTACATTACTGTTATTTATCATACTTCTTACCATTTCGATAAGAGTACGATTCTGCCTTTCAGCTACACTATTTTGTTGTGGTCTACCCGGCATTGTGTATTGTGCACAAATGCCTCGACTTTCGAGAAACCTTGCAAATGGACCTTTGTTTTGTCCACTTTCATCGAATTTTCCATAGTATTCTCCACCTCCGTCCGATCTCACCACCTTTACTGTAAAAGCCGTAAAATTTTAAATAAGAAATTCCACGTGTAAATTTTTCGCGTTGAAAATCGGTCATGGCGTTGAAGTTGACCGAATTGTCGTGTAGCGGCCACGTATGCAATTTTTGGTCAATTGGTCAAAATCGGTGAAGTTGAAATTTTTTTCCGAATAAAGAATCCAATTAAGGAACGAAATTGGACAGTTAAATTGGACCTATAACATCGTTAGATGATGTTTGGATTAAATTGAGAATTTGAATAGCCTATGTGATATATAATGTATATAATTGATTTATATACATTTATTTGAATTGGGAAAAGAAATTAGGGAATTATTGGATAAAGGAAATAAATGAGTTAGAATAATTGAAATAGGAAAAAGGATTGAGAAGAGGGGGAAAAATCCCGCCCAAAGCCCTTGAACCAGTAAAGTTCAGGGTTTAAGTTGTTAAAAAAAAAAAAAAATTTAGGATCGGGAGAAGAGGAAAACCTAGTTTCCCTCTTCCCCCAAAAATCACTCCCCTGCCGATGGAGAGAAACCGAAGAAGGGAGAAGAGAGAGGCGCCGGCCGGGCGATTTTCGCGAGAGAGAGGGAGACCCGCGGTTGGACGACGACGGTTGACGTCGTCTGAGGCACTCCGAGTGGCAGCCGGCAGGAACCGAGCACGAACGGCGAGGAGGGACGCCGACGAAAGACGTCCGACCGACGAGGTGAGGCGGCTTCCGAGCGACGGCGCTGCGACGATGTCGGTCGTGAATGGACGACTCCGATCAGGCGAGGAATGACGCCGGTGGCCGCGGGCTTCCGATCCGAGCGACGCCGGCGACGGAACAGCTCAACCCGAGTGTGTTCCTCCGATTCCGGCGAGCGGCGATCTCGGATCCGTGACGGGAGTTCTGAAAATCGAGCCCATTTTTCCGGCTCCGGCAGCGACGAGTTCGGATCGGTGACGGGAGCTCCGAGGCCGAACCTGTTTTTCGATTCCGGCGACAATTCCGATCTGTTCAGTGGGTGAGATCTTTCGATCCGAGTTTTATTCCGATGTTAATTTTGGGATTTATGATGTCGTTGGTTGATTGGTGATTTGGTTTACAGCGATCGATCGAAAGGATTCCGGACGAACAAC
>CM039475.1:2456435-2661072 GCA_022433065.1 Begonia loranthoides
GGCTTCTTTCGATTTGCTGCTCCGTTTCCATTTCGTGATGAGCTCAATGCTGGATATTCTTATTCCGAATTTTTAGTCTTGAATGTGGATTTGTTTCTGATTTGGATTGAATCGTTGTTTGATGGATTTTTCTTCTGCCATTTAGGACAGAGTTCGATTTCGTTATGTTGAGGGATTTTAGTTGAAATGCTCATCGATAATGGGTTCTGTTTTTGGTGATAGATCAGAGGCTGTATTTTTTTGTACTCTGTCAATTTGTTGAGTTCTGGTTTCCTCGTGCACTGTCAATGTTGAGATGGAGATATCTGTTGATTTCTGTTTGTTTAAAGTTGTTAGCTGGGTAGAGTTCTATGCACTGTTCTGCTACTGTTTAGGAATTGAGAATTTTCCAGATATATGGGTTGCTAGATTGAGGGACCAAATATCATGGATGGATTTAAATTGTTATGGGTTGCTAAATAAGGAGAGAAGTTAGGTTAAGGTTGAGAAATTGATGGTTATTGTTTCATTATACATACTCAAATCGCTTGTGTAGTTGAATTGGATGCTACATTGTATTGTTCTGTCGAAATATGGATTTGGAGATTCTAACTTTGATTGTTATTTTAAATGATAGATTTAGTTGTAATTGAAAGTTAGCAATTCGACAAGTATAAACTGCACCTTGGTCCTAATTTCTGTATTGGTTGAAATGGAATCTATCAATGTTAAAGGAATGAGACTTTGGATTTTTAAAGCTGTGTAAGTGTTCCTGATTTGGATTATGAGTTTAAGAAATGTTGTTAGATAAAGTTGGAAACTTTATTGGAAATCTTTGCACGTTGGTTGGGCTCTGTATAGGACCCTCGCTTATTTTTCTAGAATTTAATTATGATATTCTTGCGTTTATACATTTGTCAGGCTTGGTCAATTTCAGCGAGTGAGATACGATTCTTGCGTAAATGGTTGCTCTAGTTGGTAAGGCAGACCGCCGTCGAGGTAGGGATTTCTATACCTCTTGCGTTATATTGCTTCCTATTCCGTTTTCCAAAATGATTATTTTGTGGACTACCACACTTGGAAAATGACGGGGACTGTTCGACAGCACGTCCGTTTTTATTAGTAGTATGTTTTCTCAAGTTTAAATTTCGTACATGGTTGAGATTTATTTTGCCCATGTTGAGGGATGGATCCGCCATCCCTTTGATACCTTCTGCTGCGTGAAGGTTGATTGTTTGACGTGCGAAAATTATAGGTAGGGCATTGGTGACGTGTCCTCAGGTTGAAACTCCTGAAAGTCGTAAACCTCGTATGGGAGGGTGATGACGCCTCCTTGGGTCGCAAGCCCCTAAACCTGGCCAAGATTTGTCCCACGGATTAGACGGTTGTCAATCGTTGAGACTTGTTTATCCTAAGTCCACATATAGCGAGCAACTGTATCCGTTTTATTTGATTATACGATTATACGGGTTGTGTCGTGCAGCCAGGTGCGCCGGCAACTCGGGTGACGTACGGAATCTTCGGATCGTCGTCATTATTCCTGCCTCATAAGGTGTTGTCACCGACGGGTGACCACCTCTTCTATGTTGTGTGGCGGGTGAGTCCATGAGTGACCACCCCTTTTCACTGACGACGTTTTCAAATTGGAAAACGATGATGGCCTATTTTACGAGGTATAGCTGTCTATGTATACAGCAAGATTTTTAATAAAAGCCTCATCGACGGCCCTTGGGTCGGTTTGGTAAAATGATAAAGAGTTTTAAAGTGATTTAAAAAATCCATGTACGGCAGAATGAAACATGACCTTGTTCTCCAAAAATGTACAAAACCAGTTTTGTATGAGGTGCATTTAGTATAGCCATACTTTACTGAGTTAGTCACTCACCCCAAACGACTCCTCCCCCAAAACTTCAGGTAAGGGCAACGAGTAGCTGAGGATCAGGAGTTGAAGCGTTTTATTATTTCTACTTGAGTGATTCATCTTTATTTGGTGAGGACATTTATGTTTCCATTTGGGTCTGTAAACCTTAAACATAGTTGGTTTTGGATTTGTTGCACAGTACTTGGATTGTACTTTTAATTTATGCACTGTTATCTTCTCGTGATCCCTACTCGGACTTAGGCCCATATTATCTTGGGCCGAATTAAATATTATAAGTCTTCCGCAAAACTCACGCCTTGGGCTGGGTGATCGGGTTCTCTATGAGGATCGGGTCGCCTGACCCAGCGGTTCTGTTAGGCCCGTCTTCGGGTCGTGACATTTACTTTTCTATCTAGCTGTCTTTCCACCTCATTGATGAACACTTCTATAACGTTCATCGCTTGAGATTTTTCATGCAGTAGATACAAATAACTATAACGTGAGAAATCATCTATAAAGGTAATGAAATATTTTTCTCCATCCATGAAGGAATGTCGAATGGACCACAAATATCGGTATGTATTAATTCTAAAAGTTCTTTGCTTCTTGTGGCAGGATTCTTTGATGTGTGTTTAGTTTGCTTTCCTTTAATGCAATCTATACACACGTCCCAGCCATCAAAATCTAATTGAGGTAAAATGTCATTTTTCATTAACCTCATTAACCTTTCTTTAGATATGTGACCTAGACGCTTATGCAATAAGAAAGCCGAACTTTCGTTTGTTGCACCGCGCTTTAAGCCAATCATATGATCAACGTTAAACAGATATTCCACAAATTTAACATCAAGATTGAAACAGTACAAATTATCTTTCATAATACCACAACCATAATAGTATTTATGTTTGTACAAAGTAAACAAACCATCACCAATCTTAACATTAAATCCTTTACAATCTAGCTTTGCAACAGAAATTAAATTCCTAGCACACTCAGAAACATAAAGACACTCTTCTAGATCCAGGTGGTATCCGGTATCCAGGATCAGTCTATATGTTCCAATTCCTTCAATGCGTGCCGTCATTTTGTTCCTCATATATAAGAACTTTTCAGTTCCGTTTATGGGTTGAATCGAAAGAAATCCCTGCGTAACATGTGAAACATGAGTAGTAGCTCCAGAATCTAACCACCAAGTATGATTAGGTACTTCTATAATATTTGATTCAAAACATACTGAAACAAATAATGTACCTCTCTTTTTGAACGAAGCCTTCCTTTTAGGACAATCCTTCTTTACATGTCCAGCTTTGTTACAGAAGAAGCATTTAAGCTATTTACGGATTTGACCATCTTTAATCTTTAATTGGTCTTTTCCCTTCCTCTTGTTCTTTTTACTCGGCTTTGAGTTGCTACCTTTGGCATCTTTTTGCATCGCTAAGTTTACGGTATGGTCTTTCAGCTTATTTAACCTTCCTTTCTCTTGAATGATCATGACCTTAATTTCCTGAAAGTTCTACTTTTCCTTAATGGTGTTATAGTTCACCTGGAACTGGCCAAACTCAGTAGGAAGTGAGTTAATTATGAATTGAACCAATGATGATTCATTCACATCCATACCCAACGTCTTAAGCTTTGCTGCCAAATTGGCCATGCTCGTCACGTGGTCATGAATGGGCTGAGACCAATCAAATTTCTTGGTCGTCAACTCACTCATTAAGTTTCCCACAACAGACTTGTCAGTAATGTCTGATTGGGAGTATGCCTTTATCTTTGACGTGAAGTCCTTGACATCATTTACTTTTGGCATCGATGGCTTAACATTTTCAGCTATCGTCATCTTCATCAAGCTCATACACAACCTATTAGACCGCTCCCAAGCCTCATTATAAGACTTGTCAGCTTCCGTACTGGTCTCAGTAATAGCTGGTGGTCTATCATTAACTAATGTTAGGTCCAAATCCAATACACCCAGCTGAAACTGGATATGTTCAGACCAATCAGCATAGTTAAGACCATTGAACTTAACAAAAGCACTACCAGAAGCAAATAGATTAATAGAAGCTACAAACAACAACAATTCATGCTCATATATCAATACATTGAATATTCTATCCTAACTAGATCCAAATAAAGCATATAACAATTTCATTAAGTTTACCTTTGGGTAATCCTTAAAGAAATACACAATTCATGATGTTATAACTTTAATTGACTTATAAACACATTTAACACAATATGTTTAACATTTTTGGACATTTAAACACATCAATTAAATATGTAAACATGTCACTTTAATGTTATTAATTATAAACAATGGTCCACCTTTGGGTGACCTACTAGTTTATAATTAATAAACTTATTTCAATAACATCATTATAATTGAATGAACAAATTACATAATTTAATATTGATCCTTTCAAACTATGTCACTTTGGTGACTACTTAGTTTCTATACAACAATATCTTAATTGTATAAACATTCATTCATTCAATATCTTTAATTAAACTGTACATTAAGGCCTTGCGGACGACATGCAAACACAGTAATGGCGTCCGCAACCTCTTCTTGTCGTCCGAAAGAGCCTATAGCGGACGCTAATTTTACCGTCCGCTATGTCCGCATAGATGCATCCGCATAAACAAAATCTATACAGATTCATTCGGACGATAACTTAAATGCGTCCGTTGCGTCTGCATCGTCCTAATTTGCATGAATTCTTTACAGATTCATTCGGACGATAACATGAATGCGTCCGCCGCGTCCGCTTCGTCCGTAATCGAATGAATTTCTTTACAGATTCATTCGGACCCAACATGAATGCGTCCGCATCATTTCATTTATGCGTCCGCATGAAGAACAGTTATCCAGAAACAGTTTTTCACTTGAATATTACGTCCGCGGACTTAATTTTGCTTCCGCAAGACGAACTTTTATCGTCTGCATGTATAACAGTCAACATAAAACCTTACTGTTTCTACGATTTCATTTTTAAAATCATGCATGTATTACTTACCAATATAGACATTCAATTTTCGTGCATAAAATCTTTCATGAAATCAATCTAATCCAATTTAATTGGTAAATCAAAACGTATGTTTTAATTGTGCTCTGATGCCAATTGTAAGCATATTTTAATTGTAAGCATATTTTAATTCTAATCCATTTACAATCTTGCAATAATTGAATTCCCATAAACGAAATTGATTTAACCATTTTATTCAATAAACGATAAACTTAAATTACCAACCTTGGTCCATGATATATAAAACGCTTTTGATGTTGAGTACTTTTTATCGCCTTAAACATTTCTTCTTAATTTGTTTCTTCGATGATGCAGAAACCGGTATAGTGTGCCGTAATTGGAGAGAGAGTTTTCCAAAGCGAGAGATCAATTCCCTTGTGCGAATTAATCCAGTAATTTTCTCTAGGTGAAGAAGAAGACACCTTTACAAAATGCAACTTTCCATACATGCCCTTTTATTCGTGTTCTTTCACTCATATCTCTTCAACTATACGTTATACATATAATAAGGTTAAGGTGAGAGAATTATAACCCAATTAACTTAATGTATTTAACGCTTAACAACCATCACATTAAGCACTATAATATTAAGTCAATGTAACATTAATTAGCATGGACCACACTTATATATAAATAGATTATAATTAAATAATCTAACAAATCACTAAACAAATTTCGCTAACAAATAAAATGCACAAATATTGAGAATGAATGACGTAAATATTGTTGTTAACCTGTTGAAAGAAACGTTTAAAACGATAAGAATTTCTAAAATAGAAAACTTCCAGTTAACCTATTCGAAATCGATTTTGATATCAAAATTGAAGATTTTCAATTAACTGTTTATTGAAAAATTAATATACTTTAAGCTAAATATGTTTTTGATCCACTGAGAAAACTCAGCGGAAATCAATTTTAGAAATGTTAACCTATTCGAAATCAATTTTGGTGTCAAAATAAAAGATTTTCAATTAACTGTTTATTGAAAAATTAATGTACTTCAAGATAGACATGTTTCCGTTCCACTGAGGAAACTCGTCGGAAAATCGATTTTAAAAACGTTAACTTATTTGAAATCGATTTTGTATCAAAATGAAATATTTATAATTAACTGTTTATTGAAAAATCAATATACTCCAAATTATACATGTTTTCAATCCACTGAGGAAACTCGCCGGAAAATTCATTATCTGCTACACTGAAAAACGACAGCAGAATTCAATAAATGGAGCGGAAATAGTATTTTCCACAGTTGAAAAAGTTTGTTTTCGTTGTAGAAAAAATAGCTTCCACTACTAAAAGCATTCTTCTGATTCAGCAAATTTAGCAAAAATAATATTTTTCACAACGGAAACAGCACGTTGCCGCTGCGTAAAGAATAGCTTTCATTGCAAAAAAATGAGTCTTATTTCAAGGACTCACTTTCCGCAGTGGAAAGACAACATTCCGCAATAGAAAGAAAAGTTTTTACTGCGGAAACTAGTCTTCCACTGTGAAAAGTAAGTCATTGACATTTTCCATTGCGGAAACAAATTGAAATTTTTAACAAAAAAAGTGACAGCAATGTTTGCTCGGTTTATTTATCATAGTTGGGTGTTTATTTGTTAGCAAAAAATTATTTAGTAGTTGTCTTTTTATTAATTTCATATTTCAATGGTTGTTTTATTAATTTTCTTTATAAATAATAAAAATAAAGGGTAAAGTGACCCATTTAAAAATGAAATGTTAAAATTTTTTTTTTTGAGAATCTATATCTCATTATTTAAATTTGCCGTCAATTTAACTATTAAAAAAAACCCGTGTTGACAATATTTTTTTTATTTAATCAAGTAATTTAATTAGATCGAGAAATCGTTTGAGGTATTTGAAATCAGATTAAAGCATGTACAAATAAATTGACAATAATATCTAAATTGTTAACCGTTGAAAAGTAAAAATTTTATTTATATACATAATTAAAATCTACTATATAAATAATCTAAGCAATAGAAAATAAATTACACTTTAACCTTAAATTAAGAGTGTAATCACATTGATAAATGATTGACAAGAAAAATAATAAATCAACACAACTTTAATATTAATTTTGATCAAAATATAACATTCAACCATTTATCTCATCAATAAAATTGCAGCATTCTCAACCGTACGATCAAATATGATTTTGTCCCTTGGAATTTCATCAAACCTAAAAATGACATCAGATATACAACATGAAGGCCACCTATTTTTGGTTTGCTTTACATATATATTTTACATAACATGTGCAAATGCTTCGACCCGAATGCGGGAATGACGTTTATATAATTAGGATTCGAACGGGGCAGGAGGGGGGCCTAGTATGAATTCTCGGCATCACTGGAACCAGGTTGAACTTCCACCGTACATTCCTCGGGGACATTGTTGTCGATAATCCTCCATCTGTTTCGGTATTATGAGATTGTATTCCGTCACCGAGTCGATAAAGTATTAGTAAAAATAAAACAATTGAGAATGAAGATGCCAATACCTTTCCAACACAAACTTCCCTTCCTTGTGCTTTTGGTGTTTATCATGAGCAATCACCTGATCCAAAATTGAAAACCAACGTTAAAGACAGTATAATAAAACAGCTCTTTCTCTCTCTATCCATCTGTCTCTCTCTCTCATGAAGGTGAAAGAAACCAGAAAGGAAAGCATACATATTTCCAGCCAAGAAGCTGTCCACAACAGCAACAAAAGATGTCTTCTACGGTATGCATACCGGAGCGCATCATCCTTTCTTCTTCAACTCCGACTGTTACATTCACACTTTTTCGATCGACGAATGAGAGAAATGGAGAGGAGATATTTAGTGGGGCGATTTTGAATGAAAACAGGAAATACAAAGAATTCACATCCCTTCTTCCTCACAACTCGAAGAATTTCAGTCAGCAAAGATTAAACTAGCTGAATGATTTGTGAATCTAAGTTCAGCCATTTTATTAGAACTTCAAGCTCAATCCATATTACAACGTATAAAGCCGATAACAAAACTGAAAAAATATACGAAAATTTTCAAATCCACCAACCATTCGTCCCCGGAACAAGAAAAAGAAGACTCCCAATCAAAAACTTGAGCTTAATAGATAGTTAAGGTAAGAGAAAGGGACAGGAGGAGGAAAAACTCACACGTTGCTGAAGAGGAATGCTTTCCCTTTCCGGCAACTGAAGGACTAATCACAACACAAAGCAAGTAGATAATAAACAGATTGTCAATTCTCATTAGCATATACATTGAATCCTTCAATATTTGCAGACAACAACAAAGAAATTTTACTTTACCTAATGATAATAAGCATGATTAGAGAAAAGTTAATGCTTTAGATTTGTTTGGCAAGTTAGTGTCTTCACTTATCACAAACAAAACAAAATGATGAGATAATGGAAGACAAACAGCTGATGGAAGAATTGCAGAAGTTGGTGTTTACTGGAAAAGGTGACCACTGCCTGCAAATGAACACAAAAACAAAGGCATACAAGCTTTTTGCAATTCTTTACCAATGAAAATCAGCCCCACTGAACTTAGAAATTCTACTTCACGGTACTTACCTTGAAAACCCCAAATAATGGGTGAGCATTCGTAAATAAACCTCTAAAATGGTCAAAAATAAAATTAAATCCTTTCATAAATCTCACAGCCGTTCGAAATTTCCCACAATAAATTCAACAAACCAGATGGGATTTAACAAATTCAGCGCCCAACAGGTGAGATTGAGCTAAAAAAAAAAGAACAATTCAAGGAAACCAGTAGAGAAATCGAAGGAAGCAGATAGAGGCTAGAGAGAAAGATTGAGTACCCTAGCGAGAATATCATCTTCAAGAGCGAGATGGGTATTGCAGAATCTGCATCTAAAAGATTTACCATCCAATTCAACAAGTAAGACCCTACCCATTATTCCTCCAAACACCTAAACCAGAAGCCGATACTGGCTCTTCTGCCACATACGCCAGACAAGTGATAAAGCCCCCAAAACGCCAGGCGAAAATAAACACCACATTTTGGGAATTTCTTGGTTAGGTGCTGAGACCGAGAAATCCCGGTAAATATTCAATTTTTTATATTAATCCCACTTTGTTGAATCGGGCTGTAAGTAGGATCTCCGGGTCAAGATTGCATTTTCTTGACAAAAAAGAATTAGAGAAAATGATAAAGCAACTATCATTCTTTCCCTTCAATTACAAATTAATCATTATTCTTTTTTAACTAATAAATTAATTATTAAATTATGAAAAAAATGATATCACAACATCACTATCATATTTACTGTTAAACATGATAATGTCAAGTCATGACGGCTCGTCTACAAATCACCACGGTTCCATAGTTTTAAAAAATAACCCTACAATTATCATGAACCGTCGCGTTTCATCTAGTCACCACAGCGGTGTACCAATACACCGCACCGACTTCATACCAAACCGCCGCAGTGTATTGACACACCGCTGTGGTTACTAGATGAACCGCCGCGGTGCAACGTGCCTACTTCGACTTGTACAAATACACGGTAAACTCCTTGCAATTTTTTCAGACATTTTATCAGCGATTAGCAAACCCTAGAGAATTCTGAGAACTAAAGTGACCCGCATTTTGGCGAAGTTGAAGAATCTGTTAAAAAGAAAATGGCATTTTGGAGTGTTGAGGAATCTGTTATTAACCGTCAAGTTGAAGTGGGGCACACAACCACATTTTTTTGCCAATGAGGTACGTGAAATTGGAGACGAAGTTGCAATAGTGTTTCATTCCGTCTCAACAACTCTGCACGAGGAGGACAATGAGGAGCTCCATTCATTATGCGAATCCAGCAGTGACGAGGACATGGCCGAGAGTACGCCTAGACGCTCATCACAAGCACAATGCACATTCGCTGGTATGAGGCTTGGCAAGAAGTATAGTTCACTGAATAAAATAAAAGAAAAAATTGTTGACCATGCATTGAATAATGGGTACGGGATAAAATTCACCCACAGTGACACATATCGGTTGAGGGTTACCTGTCAGGAAGAATGCACGTGGCGGCTGCACGCCTAAAAAATGCAAGGTGAAATGATGTTTACACTTGATAGAGAAAGATGAAAAACCGTCATGCCTCTGCCAAATGGGTGGTAGCGCATTACTTGGATAGATTTAAAAGTCAAGCCAACTGAGACCTTTCTTCCATAATTGAGACAGTCAGGAAGGATTTCAACATCAACATCACACCCAGCCTTGGTAGAAGGGCAAGAAATGCAGCAAAAAAAATTAACGAATGGGATAACAATGAGCAATACATAGCTCATATGGTCCTATACCGAGGAGATTCTGAGATCTAATCCTAGAAGCTTGGTGTGTGTTGACCTAGAGATTAGTGCATTTAAAAGGATGTACATGTGTGTTGACTGCATGCAAGATGACCCTGCGGAACTATGGTAGACCGGTTATTTGTTTGGACGGTTGCCACTTGAAGGGAGCGACTTCGAGTCAGCTGCTCACTGCTATCACTATCAACGAAAATGATGGAATGTATCTGATTGTTGTAGTTGTGGTTGAAGCAGAAAATAGGGCTTCTTGGAGCTGGTTTTTAGAATTGTTGCTCGGCAATCTAAACATTCCAAGCGGCAATCGGTGGACAATTATTTCTAACCGACAAAATGTGCAGTTGTTGTTTTTGCTTTCTATGTTTATGTTATGCGTTGTGTACCAATGTTTGACTCATACTATGAATCTTTGTAGGGGCTAGTGCCAGCTGTCAGAGATGTGACAGAGCAAGCGGACCATCGGTTTTGCATCCGACATTTGTATGGTAATTTTCAAAAATAATTTAAAGGCAGGTTATTCAATGATGCAATATGGGTCGCATCTAGAGCCACAACATAGAGGCAGTTTGAGAGAGAGATGGAGAAGTTATTTTTGTTTGACCCGGCGGCCTACAACTATCTATGAGGAATAAATGCGAGATGTTGCGCCAAACATGTATTATGCTCTATCCCCAAATGCGACCTAAGCCTCAACAACCTCAATGAGTTCTTCAACGCCTGCATCCTACAAGTCCGGGACAAATAGATTCTAAGTATGTTTGAGATCATACAAAAATACTTGGTATCCGTTTAGGTATCCGTGATTGTACGCGTTTTCGTATCTGTTCCTGTTCCCGTTCTCGTTTCTGTTTCCGTTTCCATTTCTGGAAACTTTGTTTCTGTTTTCGTTTCCATTTCCATTTCCGTTTCTGTTCTCGTTCCCGTTTCGGTTTCTATGCTCGTACCGTTTCCGTATCTGTTTCCATTTCCGAAACTTCGTTTCTATTCTCGTTTCTGGTTTAGTTTATGTGCTCGTTTGTTGAAAAGTTTGACTGATTCCCTAGTCTACAACACTTAATCTCAGCCCTTACTATCACATCTACCCTCTATCTAACCGTTGTATCCCAGTTTTACTCTCATCTTTTCTTACACTTTTATCTTTTACGCTTTAATTTGTCGGTATATTTCGCCTTTTCTGTTCATAACCTCCGCTATAGCACCAATGACATAATCTGAAAGTCTGCTAACCATCGGTCGTTCTTTTACCTCCGATATAGCAGCAATGGCATAGTCCGAAAGACTGCTAATCATTGACCGTTATGTCCCGGCATAATCCAGGGACATTGCAACAGATATGAGCAGCAATGACATAATCTGAAAGCTTACTAGCGACCGTGCCACAAAGGCTTAAGCGGCCTCGCATCATATCGTTCCCGTTTTCTTTTCTTTATTTCACTTTTCGTTATTTACTAGTTCTTTGTCTTCACTCTTGTTGTTCGTGATTCGTTCGTCGTTTGTGTCAAAAATTGTGCATAACTCAACCTAAGTGCCCTCGTTTAACTATCTGACTTCATTGAACTATCTAGTTGGTCTAATTCCTTCTATTTATTACCCCGTTCCTATTTTCAAAAATTTGGGCAGAGTCTCCCTTGTTTTTAGACTCCCCAAAGCTAAACATCCTGCATAAAAAAATCCCCAAACAGTTACAGTATCCTCTACCCTCTATTACGTATACTCATACAATCATCCTACTATCTATAATAGAACATTATCTACGACTCGTTCCTTAACTATAACGTCATTGTCGTTAAAATTAAATATGCTTAACTAAGGAAAATAATTAAAGCGATTAAATTAAAGTACAAAGTGATTCAAATTAAGTACTTACAGTCGATGAAGTATTTTCCACGTCGAGGCTTGTGCTAGCAGGCAAGCTACATTATTAATTTGACTTTTTCAAAAATCGTTTTACTCAACAAAACGTACCAGAGCTCAGTTTTAAAAGGCAGTAAAACAAAACAAATTTGCTCTTATACAAATTGTATCTTTACATACAATTGGTTTTAAAACAAGCGAGAGACTTAGTTTTAAAAACGATTATCAGAACAGTTTACAAAAAATCATTTTTAAAACCACTGCTCTGATACCATCTGTAACAACCCGGTTTTTCGTAAATCCTTTAAAATGCAACAAATTCAAAGCTTTTGTTAAAAACCATTGAAATTGCTTCTAAAACAAATCAGAGTGCGACGCTAAACTGGATCGCTACCAACCTTTCTTTAAACTCGTTATGAAAATCTCATTTAATAAAATGCGGAAGTATTCTAAAATAGCGTTATAAAAATCATTTATTTAAAACGTTTCGGAAGCGTTTATAAAATCTTTTACTAAAGAAATACTGAACAATTGAAATACAATTTTGATTACAACCCATTTAAGTCTTACTTCTCGTAGCCTGGCCAACCACAAGCTCGCGCATGCAAATCCTTCATCTCCGTTTCTAATCTACACACTATCTTCGCCTGCGAGTACCTACACCACAAGTAAACTGTAAGCCTAAAATGGCTTAGTAAGGAAAGAGTTAATGATAAAAATATAATTTAATTAACTAAAATAAACAAAGAACAGAATGTAAATCACGCAAACAGAATAGTTAAGGGGATACATAACACAAGCATTTGCAGCCAAGAGAACGACTAATATGAAGGAAATTATCTACGGAGTAACAACGAAGTAAAACATTTAATGGCAGGACCAACAATGAATATCACAAAGCTAACGAAATCTACATAATACAAATCAACCTACACTATCTACGAAGGGAAACTCTACAGCCAAGCAATTCTACACTAATCACCAGTCAAGGAATCAATCAGGGAATTAACACTAATAACGCATTCAAGGAAAACAGAGCAGCCAACGACAGAAATCAATCAACCATAACTCAACTCATCCACACTATTTGTGGGTAGGGCTTAAACGGCTAGACACACCCAATCCTTACCTCACACTCCCACAAACTTCTCTCAACTGTTTCACCCAAAATTCCATCGCCTTTCATTGTCTGCTTCCCTTCTTTCTCATCCTCTGAGATGGATACCTTAGACTACTTAACAATTCTCTGGATGAGCTAGTTGAATGGCAGACTCTTGGCCGAGCTATTGAGCACCTCGTGCATGTGCCTTAAAATGACATATTCGATGTCCACATTTTTCTTGATGAACACCTTATCGAGCAAATAGAGATCCATGCAGCTAACATGATCTCGATGTCTATCCCAAGGCAAAATGGTGTACGTCGTGATGATGTGGATCACTCAGGCTATGACATTGAACTCCTTGCCTTTTGGCTTCTTGTACAGGCAAATCTCGAGATCTCGGTGCAACAATTTAAGCACTGCCAACCTCTCTCCTCGCTTGAAGAAAGATGGCTCCCGAGACACATGGTAACACTGATCGCTTGGTCCCTCCATCACACATCCAAGCATCACGTTTAGATCGTTGGGAGTCAGCCTCAACTCCCGTCGAAATATATAAGTGCAGACCTCTAATGGCTGGATGGACACTTCCAAATTTTCATAAAACAACCTCACAATCCTCTTATAGTAACTTCCCCCCATTCAGTATAAACCTCCTAAGCTAGCCCCCTCAAACAATTGTTGAATTCCAAACTCTGCCAAGGACTCCAAATCTACTTTTTTAGAAACAATAATTGAACGGTGTTTAACATCAGCTTCATGTCGTTCCTTTGCATAAGTTGTCCTGAAGAGTGGGAGTGGAAACTTGCTGCAACAGGTTAGAAACGGACCAGTGCACCTCCGGTCAATCGTTGTTCAGATTGTGCCACAATTCCTCCATATTGCACCGCCGCGGTTTCTCCAGATTGCACCGCAGCGGTTTCTCCAGATTGCACCGCAGCGGTTTCTTCAGATAGCACAGCGGGGGTTTTTCCAGCATGCCTCGTGGTGATTCTGTAGCTTGCACCGCGACAGTTGCTCCTTGCACCGCAGGTGCTCTTTCTTACACTGTGGCTGGTTCAGGTCAGTGAAGATGACCAACAAGGTCAGTTGCAAGCCAACAGTGTTAATGGGCAGAGTCCGTCGTTTTTGCCTGTGGTTGCAAGTGAGTTTGCGACGAATCACTCTTTCGCTTGGTCAACATTTTCTTTGTGCAGGAATCTATTGATCTCGATTACACAGTGGAACGAAGGTCTGCGAGTTCGGTTCACCTAGGGTTGTTCGCGGTGAACACGCCCGGAGCCCACGATCCAGTCTTATACGATAGAGGATCAATGAACGAGGCACGTGAAACTGCAGTGGCTTCATAAGAAACCGCCGCGGTGTGACTATAAACTGCTGCGGTGTCATATGAAGCCGTAGCGGTTTATCCTCACACCACTGCGGTTTAGTATGAAACCGTGGGGGTTCATCAAAATTGTCGTGTGGATTTTTTAAAACTATGGAGTCACGGCGATTCATATACAAATCACCGCGACTCCATAATTTTAAAAAAGTCACACGACAATTTTGATGGTCTGCCACGGTTTCATAAGAAATTGAAGCGGTGTGACGATAAACCGCTACGGCTTCATATGACACCATAGCGGTTTTGAAACTGCAACAGACTATCAAAATTGTTGTGTGATTTTTTTAAGACTATGAAGCCGCGACAATTTGTATACAAACCGCCGCGCCTAGACATTATTGGCTTTAACGACAAACGTGACAGTGATATTAGCAATGTCATTTTTTTATAGTTTAGTGATTAATTTGTTAGTAAAAAAATAATTATGATTAATTTATCACAAATAGTAAAGTATGATGGATGATTTATCCTTTTCCCTAAATCAACACAACTTTAATATTAATTTTGATAAAAATATAACATTCAACCATTCATCTCATCAATAAAATTGCAGCATTCTCAACCGTACGATCAAATATGATTTTGTCTCTTGGAATTTAATCAAACCTAAAAATGACAACAGGTATACAACATGAAGGCCACCTATTTTGGTTTGCTTTACATATATTTTACATCACATGTGCAATGCTTCAACCCGAATGCGGGATCGATGTTTATTTATTTAGGATTCGAACGCAGGCCGGAGGGGGGCCTAGTATGAATTCTCGGCATCACTGGAACTAGGTTGAACGTCCACCATACATTCCTCGGGGACATTGTTGTCGATAATCCTCCATCTGTTTCGGTATTATGAGATTGTATTCCGTCACCGAGTTGATAAAGTATTCGTAAAAATAAAAAATTGTGAATGAAGATGGCAATACCTTTCCAACACAAACTTCCCTTCCTTGTGCTTTTGGTGTTTATCATGAGCAATCACCTGATCAAAATTGAAAACCAACATTAAAGACAGTTTAATAAAACAGCTCTTTCTCTCTCTATCCATCTCTCTCTCTCTCTCTCTCTCATGAAGGTGAAAGGACCCAGAAAGGAAAGCATACATATTTCCAGCCAAGAAGCTGTCCACAACAGCAACAAAAGATGTCTTCTACGGTATGCATACCAGAGAACATCAACCTTTCTTCTTCAACTCCGACTGTCACATTCACCCTTTTTCGATCGATGAATGAGAGAAATGGAGAGAAGAGATATTTAGTTGGGTTATTTTGAATGAAAACAGGAAATACAGAGAATTCACACCCCTTCTTCCTCACAACTTGAAGAATTTCAGTCAGCAAAGATTAAACTAGCTGAATGATTTGTGAATCCAAGTTCAGCCATTTTATTAGAACTTCAAGCTCAATCCATATTACAACATATAAAGCTGATAACAAAACTAAAAAAGATATAAGAAAATTTTCAAACCCCCCAACCGTTCCTCCCCGGAACAAGAAAACCGCGGCTGCCAATCACAAATTTGAACTTAATACACAGTTAAGGAAAGAGAAAGGGACGGGACGAGGAAAAACTCACACGTTGCTGAAGAGGAATGCTTTCCCTTTCTGGCAACTGAAGGACTAATCACAACACAAAGCAAGTAGATAATAAACAGATCGTTAATTCTCAGTAGCATATACATTGAATCCTTCAATACTTGCAGACAACAACAAAGAAATCTTACTTTACCTAATGATAATAAGCATGATTAGAGAAAAGTTAATGCTTTAGATTTGTTTGGCAAGTTAGTGTCTTCACTTATCACAAACAAAACAAAATGATGAGATAATGGAAGACAAACAGCTGATTGAAGAATTGCAGAAGTTGGTGTTTACTGGAAAAGATGACCACTGCCCGCAAATGAACACAAAAACAAAAGCATACAAACTTTTTGCAATTCTTTACCAATGAAGATCAGCCCCACTGAACTTGGAAATTCTACTTCACGGTACTTATCTTGAAAACCCCAAATAGTAGGTGTGCATTCGTAAATCAACCTCAAAAAATGGTCAAAAATAAAATTAAATCCTTTCATAAATCTCACAGGCGTTCGAAATTTCCCACAATAAATTCAACAGACCAGCTGGGATTTAACAAATTCAGCGCACAACAGGCGAGATTGAGCTAAAAAAAACAAGAAAAATTCAAGGAAACCAGTAGAGAAATCGGAGGAAGCAGATAGAGACTAGAGAGAAAGATTGAGTACCCTAGAGAGAATATCATCTTCATGAGCGAGATGGGTATTGCAGAATCTGCATCTAAAAGATTTACCATCCAATTCAACAAGAAAGACCCTACCCATTATTCCTCCAACCACCTAAACCAGAAGCCGAAACTGCCTCTGCTGCCACACACGCCAGACAAGTGATAAAGCCCCCAAAACGCCTGGCGAAAATAAACACCCCATTTTGGGGGAAGCTTTTACAATTCAACTTCTTGCTTAAGTGCTGAAACCGAGAAATCCCGGTAAAGATTCAATTTTTTATATTAATCCCACTTTGTTGAATCGGGCTGCAAGTAAGTACGATCTCCTGGTCAAGATTGCATTTTCTTAACAAAAAAATTATAAAAAAGTCGAGAAACCCACACCAAGCACAGCCCAAGAGCCTCGGCAATCAGGCCCAAGCTGTCTGCTGTCTGCGTAAAGGAAAACTAATCATACCCCACATGCCCATCAAAGTAAACATGGTGAAGCCTCTGTAAGAGACATAGTATAATTTATGAACAAAGACCAAAATAAGGTTTAAGAGTCAAAAATAGAACATTTCTAGCATGTACAACAATTACACATGAACAAACAAGATATAAAAGATAGTCATGCATACATTGTGGGTTACTAGCATGCTCAACTAAGTATAAAATCGATACTAAAAATAGACTATATGGTCCTCGTGAATAATTTTGAAGTACGTCGAATGATAGAGACAACATGTGTCGACCGAGCAAACAACGACCCTGACCTTCGAAAGCAAGTGTTTTTGGTGATTGTTATATTTAATCTGCATTGAAATTGGAACACGAAAGAAGTGCATGGATCATGAACTTCTTTTATTTTTCAAGTTTGTCAATAAGTAATTTTTACATTACTCGATATGTCATCGTACACAACTTAGTTATTTGGTTACTTTTAAATTTTTTTTTTCATCGATTCATTTATCCCCTCTACAAAAATTAAAAAACTTGTTTTTGAAATTATGGGAAATTCTAAAAATAATACTTCGTAAAATAAATAAATAAATAGATAATCTTTAGAGATATTCACCTAATTCATAAAAAGGGTAATTAACAAAACAAACCACCAAACTATGGGGCCAGTGACAAGGCAACCACTAAATAATTTTCTCTAACAAATAGAATAGTAAACTATGGAAAATGAATGACGCAAATATCGCTGTCACATTGTAACACCCCGATATTTTTAATTATCGGGATATTACAGGCGTTGAAGTTAGGATTAAAAATGATAAAGGGGTATATTAATTTAAATTTATAGATTAAATTAATAATGGGGTATTTTAAAGTTAATTGGATAATTAGATTAAATTAATAAATTAATTTAATTGATGAAAATATTTTAATTAAAAATGATATTTAAATAGAATTAGAATTTAATTAATTAAAGAAATTTAATTAAAGAAAGAGGGAGGGAGAAGAGGAACCCGAAGTGAGAGAGAGGGAGAGATCGACGGAGCTCGCGACGACGAACGATGAACGGCGAGGCAGCAGCGCCGGTGTGCGACGAGCGAGCGACGGCGACGGTGGGTTCGGCTTTGCGATGTCCGGCGATGCGAAGTGGAACGACATTCATGGTGAGGGCTCGAAATCGGTGATTTCGCGGGAGTGTCTTCCGGCAATGATTAGAGGTAGGCCTGACCGATTTCTTCCTCCTTTGCTTTCGGGTGTTCGAATGTTGGCAGTGGGCGATCGGCTTTGGTCGATATGCAGGGAACGATTGAGGCAGGGGAGCTGCGGGAGCGACGACTTCGGTTGGATTGGGCTTCGAGTTGCTGGGCTGCTCCTCTGGTCCATTCCAGCTCACAGGTTCGGCCCAATTCCCTGTGATTCGTTTATGGCAGCTTGGATGAAACGGGATGTGGCGTGGAATGTGGAAACTGCCGAAAATTTTGGATCTGCCTCTAGTGCCAGATATTGTGGGATAGGGTAGTTTGCATTTCAAATTTTACCTTTTGTGTTTAAATTCAACAAGTGATTGAGATTTAGAGAGGTTGTTGGCAGAGAGCTCAAAGCTCTCGAATGTTTCCTTTTGGAGGCCAAGGAAGAAATGAGAGGGTGAGCTGATGGCCGAGAGTGGAGCTGCTGTCCCTGCATTTGGTTCGTTAAAACGGTAAGACTTGGGTGTGTCTGGCCGTCTAAGCCCTACCCGCAAGTATGTGTGTGTGAGTTGTGGAGTCTATGTTTTCTATGATACTCTGTATGTCCTTATGCTTATTCGCAGTAGGTTAGTCCTTGTATTGGATATTTCGTATGCTCATGTGTTTGGGTGATTAGAGTGTTAGATCTCTGAATCCTTTCATTGTTGCACATGTTAGATGTTTGATATGATTAGTTCTTTGTATATATTTATCTCTTAATTGTCGATAGTGTCCCTGGAATGCTCACTAATTCTTGATAATCCCTCTGCATATTTGTTGTATGCTTTATAGGTTAGTTTTATGTATTCATTTGTTGTTATATTGTGTATTTCTATACTTGGTTGTTCATGAGTACTCTTTATTAATCCTGTGTAGCATGTTATTATCCTTGTTAATGGTGCTGTATTTTAGTCAAATAAAAATCATGTTTTTCGTTGTCTTTTGCTGCTGTAATATTGTCGATAAAAACCCTGTTTTTGCTGGTTATTTTGACGTCCTTTGCTGCTGTAAATTTGTTGATAAAGGCCATATTTTCGCTGTTATGTTTCCGTAGTTCGCCGCTGTATTTCTAGTTGTTTAGATGCATAATTTCGCTGTTATGTTTCCATAATTCGCTGCTGTATTTCTAGTTGTTCAGATGCATATTTTCACTGCTCTGTTTTAATAGTTCGCTGCTGAAATTTTCGTGGTTTAGAAGTACGCTTTCGCTGTTTTATCTTTGAGATATCGCTGCTGTAATTTAGTCGTTAAAGCGCACGTATTGGCTGTTCCATTTGCTATTTTCGTTGCTGTTTTCTTTATGTTTAAAACATATTCTGCTACACATAATACTGCTGTAATTAGTGGTTTAAAAGCATGTGTTCGCCATTTTAAATTACGAAATTCACTGCTCTGATTTTAAATACTGTCACTGCTGTTTTTAGTTCTTAATAAATCTGATTTCTCGTTGCCGTTTTAGTCATTGACATGCCTATTATTGGTACTGCTTAATTGTTAATAAGCATAATTATGTTGTTATGTGCTATTTCCTTTATTGTTCCTTCACTGATAGTCTATGCGTTCTACCTTGTTTGGACACTTTAGTGTTACCTTTTCTCTGCTAGTAGTTTCTTAAATTATTGTTGTGAACTAGCTTAACCATCCATTACCTTAATTAAGTACTATTAAAGCTAGCTTAGATTAACATAGTTCATAAGTATATTAATTAAGAGCTTAACTAATTTATTTGTAATGGTTTAGTTGTGAATAAATTAAAAGTTAGTAATAAAGTGGATGCATTAACCTAATCAAACTAGTTAACCTAAACAAGTTAATTAAACGAGTATGTAAACAAATTAGGCCATAACTCCTCCAACATGTTAACATTCTTTAAATGTATTGTTATGATCCGATTCTTGTATAGTTTGATGTACTTCCTTCTATGTGTTTTTAGGATAGTTTCATATCGCTAGAAACAATTAGGAACATCACCACGGGGTGATCCCACGTCTTGAATGAGGAAAAATTAGCTAATCTTTCCCTCGTCGGGTTCCCAAGACTAATTAACGAAATTAATTCGAAATCATAAGAATTCCTAAACTCTACGCTCCATATACGAGCTATTCCTAATACGTAACTATTCCTAATATATGTAATTATTCCTAATATACATAAATAAAATATTGGATTGGGGCGGACCCATTCCGAAGAATTAAGAGTGGCATATCATTCTGCATAAACCCATGCTCTTACTGGGCCTTTAGGCTCACGTTTTACTTGCGGTGTAGGTACGCATACACTCGGAGTTCTCAAGCAAGGATAAAGCAGTTGATGATGGATTTGCACGCGCGAGCTTGTGATTGGCCAAACTATATAAAGTGAGAGACAATGAAATTGTAATGTAATTTAGTTTTCGCTTTCTAAATTAAAATGAAGTTTCTTTTCATAAATGGTAATTTAAATGTTTAGTTTATTTCTTTTAAATTATTACGCTTCCGCAAATGTTTTTAAATTCTGAATTGTTTTAAGTGTTTCTAACGGCCCAGATTGCACTCTGATACGTTTTCCTCAAATTTTCACGCATTTTAAAAAGGAACGAAAATCCGGGTCGTTACACACATTTTCCGTTAACATGTTGAAAGAAACATTAAAAACAAAAAGATTTTCTCATTTTTCTAGCTCTTCAGGCATCTTTTTTGTCGAATTCGTTGAACTATAATTTCAATATCTTCACTTTGTACGGCTTCGAAATTGATTTTGATATAAAACCGATAAAAGTATCGTAGTTAGATGAAAATGTTGATGCTTACAATAAATGGAGTGAAGAACAATTTTAAATCATATTAAGTTTGATTATCGACTCATTTGTACAATTCATCAGTGAAGCCAGAATAAATCCAGATAGTTTGTTACTCGATAAACTTAAATAGTTTAATAATTTGAAGTTAACTAATGAAAATGGAAGATTTACAGTTAAATTGTTTGTTGAAAAATTAATGTATTCCAAGGTAGACATGTTTTTGATCCATTGAGGTAACTCATAAAAAAATTCATTATTTACTATACTTAAAAACAACAAAAAATTTATTAAATAAAGCAGAAAGAGCATTTTTTGCAGCATAAATGCTCGAATTTACTATGAAAAATACTATTTCTATAGTAGATTACAAGTTTTTTTTTGCTGCAAAAAGTAATTCATTAACCTACCAACTATAAAAATAAATTAAAATTTTTAAAAGAAAATATGATTACTATGTTTGCTGAGTAAAATTTATTGAATGAATGATTAGAAGGTGATTATAGTTAAGTTAATTGATGGTTAGAGATACTAATATTCGAATAAAATTAAAAAGACACGGACGAATAAAGTGAGCCCCACAGAAGCGGCGGCAGCCGGGCATCCCCGACCGCGGGCCCCACTTATTGTCTCTTTCCTTTATTTATGACGTCATCAAATTAAAGATTAAAACAAAATTGACGATCGTTTAACACGTGCTTGCCTGCCCAAGGCCACCCTACAGTACTAGGTAGTCTCAGTCAACGTCTAATTACACTTCCGTCCTCCACAACCGTCCCTCACCGGCCTCCCCATCTCACGCGCTATGAAAATAAGAGCAGCCACATGATGACACGTGTCATTGATGTCCACTCAAACTCCTGCAACGACTCCATCAGCTTGCGGATACAAAAGCACAATGCCACGCGTCAGCAACTCCAGCGTTCTCTTCACTCGCCTTCTTTTACGCTAACCCCGACTTCGATAAAAGAACACGTGCAATGTCCGTACTTTGTGCCTCCGGCGTATATTTATCCACTGGCCGGGAAATTTATTCTTTCCGGCCAATTTCCTGACGTTTTCACCGGTGATCGTCTAAATTCAAGAGAGTTAATGGACTATTTCATTGTGGGAAATGACTTCGAAATGGAAATTATAACCTTATTAAAAGCTACAAAAAAAAGTTATCTCCCTGGAAAAACAACAGATGGAACTCTCAGGTTTCGCTGTTGCAAAAACGGAGATCGGATTACGTATTCACAATCAGAATTGCATATTTCTATGGTTTTTTATATGGAGATCCTGATACTACAGAAAATTAACGTCTTCTGGAGGAGGAAAGTTGAGATCAAGATCGGGGAGCTTCCGTGGCTTCAAATCCACGACGGAGGATGAGTCGGAGTCACTGTGGATCCCACCGCTTGTTGCAGCTGTGAATATTTCATTCGCCGATCGATGGTGATCAAATCTAAGCCTTTGATACTGATGACTGTTCCCCATCCCAGCTGCAACAGCTGCGTCGATGTAGAAAAACTGATTCCCAGCCGGCACACCGCCGGCGAAAGCTCCCCCAAGCGACGGAATCAGGCGGTGGCCGAACGGAAACCTCATGGCTCTTTCGTTAGTGACATTGGGATCCAGCGGCGTAGATACGAGCGAAAGAGGCAGCTCGTGGCTGGACGACTCGACAGTGCTACTCTGGCTAGGACTCCGATTCGGAGTATATTTGGCAATATCTTCGATGGGAAGGGGAAAATTAGCTTTTGCTTTGGCTCCCCTAAATTCTCTAGCAGCGGCATCGTACGCTCGAGCAGCCTCTTCGGCCGTATCAAAGGTGCCGAGCCAAACGCGGCTCTTTTTCCCGGGATCTCTTATCTCGGCGGCGTACCTCCCCCACGGTCTCTTCCTGACGCCTCTGAAATGCACCTCCTTTACGCCTCCGTTTCTCTTTGCGCCAACCGTCTTCTCCCTCGGCGCCATTCGAAAACACCCTCTAAACCGGAGAAGAAACGAAACTCCGTTTGGTTGCCGACAAAAGGAACAGAGAAAATAAATTCGGCGAGAGTTAGATAGGAATATGGGTGGGGAAAGGTTTTTATAGATGGCCTGTGGAGGCAGGAATAGGCCGGGGATTGATTAGAGAGAGAAAGAAGGTAGTGGGGATGGCTTTGACCGAGAAAGGGGCGGCTGCTAAGAGCACTAATCATACCTCTAATTCTCGTATATTTTCCATTTATTTATTAATTTAATTAATAATATATTATTAAACAAAAAAAAAAGGAAAATACATTAGAATTATAAAAAATAGATAATACAAATATTACTGTTATTTATTAAAAAAAATATTATCGTGAAAATTAAATTTTAATTTCTATAAATTTTTATTTTACTTTATTTTTATGTTAAAATTATAATAAAAAATAATATAGTAAAGATGATTCTAGAAAGCTCCGACATAGTTTTTTCGTCGTCTAAATCAATTCTCACGTTTTTTTTCGAGCATCTTCTCGTCGTTGAAAATAATTTATCTCTCTCGATTTCACATTTCAGTTCTCATCACTATTTTATCTTTTCTCTTCCTAATCTATCGTCATCGTCTACTACTCATCGCTTTTTACAAAAAAAAGTAATATTTTCTCTATAGAAAGAAAGTGCGATGTCGATGTTTTATTGTGGACCAGAAAGTAATATTTTAAAACTGTTTAGTAGAAACATAACGTTCCGCTGCAGAAAAATAATATTATATAGCAGAACGACAACGTTTTTTAACAATATTTTTTTAATTAAAAACGTAATTATAATATTTGTATAGTCAATTTTACATAATTTAATATTTAAATTATTAATAAAAATTATTCAATAATTAATTAATTATTAATTATAAAATAGATTTGATCATTTCTCAACGAAAAAAATCAATCGTTATAAGGGTGTGTGGCGTACTTAGGTGACACGTCTCGAGAATTAAGGATTAGCGCGTGTGGAGTGGACTGGGGTACTGCGAGCGGGGTTTATTCCGTTAGAACCGGAGAGCAAAGTAAGAACCATTCAGCGTTCGAAACGTGTTCTGTCCTAATCACTACAGTCTTCCACCTTGCCCAACCCAACACTGCCACGCCTCACTCTGTCCACCACATGCTCTTTACCCGTTTCTTGACCACCTTCCCCTTCTTTTCTTTATTAGAATACTCCAACCAATTTATTATTAGGAAAAATGATAAATTAACCATCTTAGTTTATTTATGATCAATAACAAATTAACCACTATCTTTTATTTTTTAATAAATTAATTACTGACATGTAGAAAAATAACAAAGCCAACATCACTGTCACGTTCGTCATTAAGAAGTTGACAAAGTGCCGCGACTGTTCGTAGACAAAATACCGCGGCGCCGTGGTTTTTGAAAAAAAAAAAGTCAAATTTGGCCTAGACGCTGCGGTGTCTTAAGACGCCGCCGCGTCTAGGGCAAATTTGGCCTGCACGCAACAGTGTCCCAAGACACTACGGTCTCTTAAAACGCCGCGTCTCTGGAGACGCCGCTGCGATTCTCAAGTAGCCATGCATGAAAAACAGAGTTTTATGGCTACTTCAAAGTCTCTGTGTATATGTTTTTCGAATCTAATATTTTTATTAGATTTTTGACTTCTTCAACTTCAAATGACCATAACTTGGCTACAGGTGTTGGAATCGGCTGTAAAAGGTATCAAATCAAAGCTCTCTCAGAGATCTATCACTTATCACATGGTTTACCACATGACCTCCTTTCTCGACCCAAAAATCACATGTTTAAGCTTTCAATTTTGCGATCAAACATTTTTTCAGTAACAATTCGAGGGACTACGCCACGGCGTTCTGATGCGGCGTCCTGGGAAATCGCAGCGTCTTAGTGGCGTCTTAGACGTCGCAGCGTCCAGGCCAAATTTGGCCTTCTTTCCATGGACCGCTGTGGCTCCAGATCAGCTTGTTAACGGCAAACGTGACAGCGATGTTTGCTTTGTCATTTTTCCATACGTCAGTGGTTAATTTGTTAGAAAATAAAAGATAGTGGTTGACTGGTCATTGATCGCAAACCACGATGGTTAATTTGTCATTTTTCCTTATTATTATTTTGATACAATTAATATTAAAGAAAATTAATAAAACAAACTCTGAATTATTAGACAAATGACAAATCCAACTTAAAAATAATTTTGTGAATAATTAAAACTTTGAACTATGAAAAATAAAAAATTCAAACCTCACATTCACGTTTTCCGTCAAAAAATGAAAAAACAAACGTTGCAATTATGTTTTTCTGCTTAAAAACTTCAAAGAACATCATATGAACATCTTTCAACGACGAGGGATGTCCAAGGCTAATCCACAAAGAGGGATGTCCAAGGATCAACCTTGGGGTCATCATAAGGCTAAGTGACATTCATGGTGGTCGCTGGATGAAAAGACAAACATCCTACAATGAAGATGAATGTTTAGGATGGGAGGAAGATCGTAGCGGATGAAGAATTGTGTCCATTGGATTCATGTTATGTGTGTAACGTTTAATTGATATATGTTTTTTTATTTCATTACTCAAATGACACAATTTTTAAGTCAATGCACATTACTGAATATCTATCTCTTCATCAAACAAGCACGAACCTTCGTCTGCCAGCACTCCTCCTCCCATTCTGGACGTCCATCTTCATTGCAAGATGTCCGTCTGTTCATCTAGTGGCCACCATGGACGTCCCTCAGCCTTACGGTGGCTTGGACGCCTCTCGTTGTGAATCAGTCTTAAATGTTCTTTATCGTTGAAGGACGTCCATGTAACGTCCATGGAGATTTTTAAGCGAAAAACATAATTGCATCATTTGTTTCATCTTTTGTTTTTTACAAAAAATGTGATAGCGAGATTTACCTTTTTCATTTTTCATAGTTCAAAAATTTAGTTGTTTGAAAAATTACAGCTTGTCGTTGATCTAATAATTTAGAATTTATTTTTTTAATTTCCCTAATATTAATTTTGCCCTCCAAAATTAATACATACAATCAATATCTTATTTAATTATTATAATCAATCAATATTTTATTTAATTATTATAATTTATCTTAATCTCAACTATTTAATTAATTAATAAATAATATAAGTGTTACATCAAGAGATAATATTTGTTACTACTTAGATACAGACTTAACAAAAACGTCAGGTCAAACGACCTGATCCTCGGAGAGGACCCCCCCGCCCGACCCATGACTAGTTGAAATTTACAGAAGATTTGAATAAAATTCTCAGCCATAACCTATTCAAAATGGATCATGGTCTACATAGTGATAAGAGGAGTTAATAGTACAATAATATAAAATTAAATCTAATACAAACTATGCATACAAGTTCAAACATCTAGAAATATAACAAAAGTATATTACAATTGTTCAACCAATAATTCTTACCAATGAGAATTTCAATTAAAAAGAAAGAAAGAGGAAAATAAGTGAAGATCCAAAGCTTGAACATCTACGATCCTATTTGCTCATGTCTTTACCTGTAGGGGAGGGATCGTTAGGATGAATAACTTACTTAATAAGAAACTTATATTAAATACATCGCATAAGTAAAACTGGTTTGATCATTTTTCATTAAAACCATGAACTTGGGGAAACATGCATGCTTTTAAAACAATTTAAATCATTCCCATCCTTTAAGGAAAAATGGCCTCAAAGGCTTCCCTCGAGACACTGAAGAAAACATGATTGTATACATAGACAACTATAATCAAAATACTCTCGTCGTATTTTTATATTGAAAACCATCATCAGTGAGAAAGGAAGAACACTCAGGGACTCTTCCGATCAATCACATAGAAAGGCGACATCCGTTTTTAGGTAGCACCTCACGAGCCTGGAAAGAGGGAAGCAACGACGGTTTGAAGATCAGGCGAGTCACCCTGAGTTGGCCGACGAGCTAGGCTAAGCACCGATACAACCCGCAGCATAAAATACCCGGTCCGAAGACTCGACTCATCACCTCGGGTTTGCCAATGAGCCAGACTCAGTGCCGACATATCCAGAACATAAAACACCTTGATCAGGTTTAGGAATTCGAAATCCAAGGGCCCATCATCACCACCTTATACTCATCTTTTCATATAGCGCACAAACATTCATCTCCACGCAAAAGAAGATGTACCGGGAATAGTTTCGCAATACTTTGGCACCGAGATCGTTGAAAGTATCATGAGGATTCATCGCCCCCAAAATAGAAACCACAACATACCATGAAATATCATGCACGAAAGTAAGCGTATAAAACTCTTGTACACACATATTATAAAATCTGACGTGTTGTCGAACAGACTCCATCTGTTTTGTATATGTGGAAACCCACAAATATCAGTTTATAAAACCATGCTATGCAAATGCAGAGCAACTTGGTATAAAATCCCTATCTTTTAGGCATTCATTTTTACCAATTGCAACAACAGTCTGCTCGGGAATGGTCTCACAGTCCCCAAAGTCGTCGGATGCTAAAAACATGTCAAAAGACTAAAATTTTCAACAATAAATCACAAGTGATATGTGGGAAGACCCTATATCGGGAGTAGGAGTCCCACCGAAGTGCAAACGACTCAAAACATGTTAAACGATATTTTGCAATCGACCAGGAACAATGTTACTGTTGATCGAGGACCAATTTTACATAATCTGTCCATTTTGCAGTCGACTGCATGAATAGTGCATGGTCGATTGCTCTAGTCAACCAATTCCACTTTTAGTTGAACAACGCGTTACCCTCACATGTCGGATCCATCGCGGTCGATCAAACTTCGCATAGTGGTCTACCGGAATGATAAATAGGCGTTGTGTTCTGATGGAAAACACTCATGTTTCGCTCATTTTTCCCCTTTTAATGACAAATAGTCTTACATAAACCTTAATATAACCAATATAAATTAGAAATGTCCCTCAAATTCGAGTTTTTAAGTTTGAATTGGAAGCCAACAATATTCCAAAATTTCAAACTCAAAATCGGAGGGGATAAACAAAGTTACTCACCCACGACCTTTACAAAAGTTGGTTACCGACCTCCTGCAAACTCAACTCTGTTGATCAAACTCCTTGAGTCTCCAATTTGATCTCCTCCCTCTTTCACGATTTCTCTCTCGGCGGTGAGAAAAGAATGAGAAACCTCTCATCCTTCTACTGTTTTTCTTATATTTAATAAAATAAAATAAAATAAAAAAATATTTTTTATATTAAATAAATCAAATATAAATTCCAATTGCAATTCGTTTTAAACGCTAACTAACAACAAATTTTTGACCAAAATAATTTATTAATTTCATTTCTTAATTAATTTATCGTTGGATAATAATAAAATCTTACTAATTTTGATCATTTGACCAAAAATTTACACATGCCTACTACGTGATAAATCATGTCAACTTTTCAATACATTGATCGATTATTATAGGAAAAATTAACACGTAAAATTTATTATTATAAAATTCACGAATTTCACAATATTGGAATATAGAATAAATTTATTATTATCTTTTATTTAATAATTAGGCATTTAGATTATGTGACAATATTTATTTTCTTGTTAAATAAATAAAACTTCAAAATATAAATTTGTCAAAAAATAATGTGGGACACCCGGTCAATTGTTTAACGTGGTTGGCATGATGAAATTAGATTTGGAAACGCAGTCCCAAAGGCTTGGGCTGAAACGCAGTCCCACAACAACACTCAATTGTCTCCGTTGACTTTGACTTTCAGCCAAATGCTTCCAAACCGCTCATCAGCTTACCAGCAGCACAATTCCAATCAAATCTAGCAAAACCAGCCGCCCATCTGAGAATTGGATGGGCTGCCAAAAACATTAACAGCAGAATCAGATTCAGACTCATGCTTCTCAAAAGACACCATTCAATGCATAATTCAGGACAATTATCACTAATCCACCAATTATTTCAACAGTTAATCACTCTTAACATCAATTAAACATGATAGATTAGCATGGAATACGAAGCTGTGGTAATATTTCTGAAACAGTAAACTGAGTCTGACAATGAGGCCAAACCCAGTATGTGCTAAGTCAAAAAAGCAATTTTGCATGAGAAACATGTAGGGCAGTGGGCAGCCATCACGCGTGTTGACTTTCGACCCTCGGAATAGTTTTCTTACATAAAATATTGTCACGAGTTTATAATGTTTGTTATATTGCAGTCCCCACAGAGAAAGACTTTATTGTATTAATAAGAACTGAAAAGTATTGCAATCGTTTCTCTCGTGAAATGATTCATTAGATTGTCAGTACTAATAATAGAAAATGACACTCCAGCGAATGGCTGGCTGGGGTCCCAGTTGAGCTTGAAGATCAACTCTTTGATTTGGCTTTACTCAACAACAGGACGACCCCAATAAAACAAAACATATGGAATTCGTCAAAGTACAGACAATCTTGGACATAAAGCTCTATTTCTAATGACTTTTCTTTGTGATGCTATGTTAGCTCAATGAAATTATTTACTTGCAAAGCGTTGGAAAAGGTCAGACTGATCAATATGGACACATAACACAAGGAACACAAACAATGATATTACGCAAATTTAAGAGTCGGAGAACGGGAGAGAAGTCAACACTCACCAGTCAATTTGCACGGTTGCTTGCTCAGTTTCCAGTTGGGATCGAAATAATGAGATGTCGATCAGACCTTGTTGTCAACCTTAAAATCATTGATTCCGGATTGATCTAGATAAAAAAAATGAGATAAACCAATTGAAAGTAACAATTGCATTCCTGATCAATTTTTGAAGGAAAATGAAATGATACAAACCCAAGTTTAAGCTCCGCTGATGTGGCAGCAAATTGTGTTCACCACCAAGAGGCGAGAAGCAGCCAGCAGTAGGTGCATTTTGATCTTCAAAAGATGCAACAAAGAAGCAATTTACAAGAGCAGCTTCATGTATCATTACTAAAAGTTCAGATCTATAGTTACCGAGAATTCTATTCTATTGATAAATTAAATTGAATATAAATTATGTGTAAGAACTCAATCCACCGATTTGACAAACTTGAGTAGATAAATTGATCTCACATTCATAGCCCGATACATGGAAATATTAAAGCAAATATAAAAGCATACTAAATAGAAAAAATGCATTTCATTTTAACTTTATTTAAGAAAGCAAGATATGCCCCTAGAATACATGTTTGCCAATTTGAGCTCCCACCAGACTGCTTGCTAAATCTACAAACCAAAATCTGTATAAAATATAGGACAGGGGCATAATAATGAACATAATCTTGTTTCAAGGTAAAAATGTCCAAATTACTAAAAGAATCCTCTCCTGAGATACAATTCTGTATTACCCTCACCATCTCTACACCAAGTTACAATAATGTCCAAAAAATGTTCATATCTTTGTGAATCAAACTTCAGTTCGACATTTGTCTAAATCCCCCTTTTTGATTTTTGAGTAGCAATTATAATTTTATCTCATGGAGCAAAAGAAGAAAAAAATCAAATGCAAACTCAATGACTCAGTGTGCCACTTTCAAAATAATCGATGAAAGAACAAATAAAACAGAGCGATAAAAGAACAAATAAAAGGGAGCGATGAACGAACAAAAAAAATAGAGCTATCAATGTTGTCACCTTTAGTAGGAATGGCTTTTATATCACAGTTCTGAACTCAATGAAGATTCAGCAAACAAGACCTCTTTGATCATAACAAAGTTCATCAAGTAAAGAGATTACTAAAATTTCACCAGTAATCCCCACAAGAGCAAGAACCATCCTTGAAATGGTGGAATCTGTTTATGTCTCTTAAAATAATTTCTCTGGCCACAATTTTACATATAAATTTAAAGGCAGTATGGCAATCAATACAAACTCGAAGATTCTTCTTCACTCTTATAGGAGCTCCTGGTGGTGTTGCAATTAGCCCAAAAGCCACAGCAAGCTTCTCACTGTGATGTAATAAGAGCTTTTCCTTCTCACTTGGCTCCACATCATGAAGATCAATTTCTATCATCGGAACATACCCAGCCTTATTGAGTAGGTAGCTCAAATAGTCAAGCTTTGCGTAAATCTCTTTACTTCTAGTATGGCTTCTATCTCCTACTATGAAAGTGTATACTTTCCCTTTAACCTCAAGCCAACTCATTCCAGGCTCTTTCTTCACCATGCTATCTTTCATAAGCCTTCTCACTTTTGCAACATTATCCCACATGCCTGCCGATGCATATATATTTGCGAGAATTACATGGGTTCCGGAATTCTCTGGTTCAAGTTCTAGAAGCATCTGAGCAGCCTGGTTTCCAACCTCAACATTTTTATGAATTCTTGCAGCTCCAAGAAGTGCCCCCCAAACAGCTCCATTGGGTTGACATGGCATTTTATTCACAAGATCCATTGCGTCATTTAATTTCCCAGCTCTACCTAAGATATCAACCATGCAAGCATAATGTTCTTGCATTGGTTGAAACCCAAAAAGTTCTCTCATGGATTCAAAGTACGTTCTAGCCTCAACGACCAAACCAGCATGATTACATGCACAAAGGACGCTGACTAAGGTTATGTGATTTGGTAAAACCCCATCATTGAGCATCTGATGGAACAAATGGAGGGCTTCTTTACCATGGCCGTGTTGGGCGAGTCCACCGATCATTGCTGACCATGACACAATTCCTCTCTCAGGTATCTCAGAAAAAGCACGCCCTGCATCACCTATGCTTCCACATTTTGCGTACATATTAACAAGAGAATTCCCAGCAAAAACTTCTGACAGAAACCCAAATTTCAGAACATGAGCATGTATTTGTTTTCCTTGTTCATAAGCTGATAAATTTGCACAAGCATTCATAAGAGAACTGTAAATAAATCCGTCTGGTTCAATATTCCTATCTTGCATCAACATATACATCTTTATAGCTTCCTCACCAAATCCATATTGTGCATAAGCCGTTGTCATGGACGTGAATGCCACTAGATCTCCAATTGGACATTTCTCAAAAATTCTTTCTGCTTCCTCAATGCGAGAACATTTTCCATAGGCATCAAGTAAGCTATTGGAAACATAAACGTCGGATTCTAAACCTGATTTTATAGAAAGTGAATGAATCTGTTCACATAACTTTGCAGCCTGCAGGGCTGCAATGGACTTGAGGACAGTACATAAAGTAGTCTGGTTAAATTCTGATCCCTCTTCATAAATCTCTCCATAAAAGGATATAGCTTCTTTGTCCTCTCCATTACATGAATGTCCAGAAATAACTGCATTACTTGCAATCAAGTCCTTGTTTTGCATGGAATTATAAACAATTCTTGCCTCGCTCATCAAATCACATTTTGCGTACATATCTATTAATCCAACACTCATGAAAGGATCGGATTCTATGTTCCTCTTTACCAAAAGTGAGTGAACTTGCTTACCCAATTCGATAAGCTTTATGCCTGCACAAGCTTTAAGGGTGCTTGATAAAGTAAACATATTTGGAGGTACTCCTGATCTTCCCATCTGCCTAAACAACTCTATAGCCCAATCATGGTAATCATGACGGACACAACCGGCAATAACAGCATTCCATGAGACAATATCAGGAATTTTGATACTCCCAAACACATCAACTGAATCCTGAAGGTGCCCTACTTTTGCATACATGTCTACCAGTGCATTAGCTGAGAAGGGATCTGTATCATACCCTAGCTTTATCAAATACCCATGAAGTATTCTTCCTTCTCTTCCATCCTCTAAGCCAGCACAGGCATTTAGTAAACTGGATAGACTAAACTCATTTGGTCTAGTTCCACTAATTAGCATTTCTTGAAACAAATTCACTGCTTCTCTACAAAAATCACTCTGTACAAAACAAGAAAACAATGCATTCCAGGACACAACATTTCGCCAGGTGATTGCCTCAAAAAGTCTTTTTGAATCTCCAATTTCCCCACACTTTGCATACATAACAACCAAAGTATTAGCAACAAACACATCAGACTCAAACCCTGTCACCAAGGCAATCCCATGAATTTGTTTTCCGAGGTTTAAGTCTTTCATCATGGAACAGGCCTTGAGAACACTTGGGAAGGTAAACTCGTTACTTTTAACTCCCAATAATAGCATCTCACGAAAGGCTGAAACAGCTTCTTCTCCAAGGCCATTTTGGGCATACCCAGATATTAGAGCAGACCAAGAAACTAAATCTGGTTCACAACTTGCGTCAATCAGTTTGCGGGCTTCCAAGAAAAAATGGCATTTGGAGTAAAAATTGATTAAACAATTTCGAAGACCTGAATATTCAGATAATCCAGATGTGATTATGTAAGCATGGATTTTCATTCCCAAGCTTACACTTTTGAAAGAAGTGCATTGTGATAAGAGATTGGAAATAGAAATGAAAGCAGGTCTGAAATTGCTTTCTGAAGTTGAGCTTAAATTAGGAGAATATCCTCGTGGGTCTTCCATAATTTTTCCATTGGTCTGTATGAATTTGGAAGAATAAAAATAACGCACTGTGCATGCAAAGGGTTCTGAAGAAGTGGGATAATGTTTGATAAAAACCTTTTGGAGGGAAAAATAGGACCGTGGCTTCATGGTCCATTTTAGGGGAAAAAAAAACGTTTAGGGAAGGAGAGGAAAGTGTCCGAATTTTTAAGAAGATTCACTGAGTGCAATTCAAGCAATCTATGTCCAAAGCCAGAAACAAACCAATTTTAGATATTTTACTGCCCCTTCAACATGATTATCAGAATTATCGCACATGATATGAAGAAGTTGAGAGATGACATATACCAGGCACACGATGGCAAAACCTTATTTGGAAATCTTCAAAGTCATAAAAATGTCTTTTTCCTTTATCATATGGAAGTTGAAAATAGACATCAAACTCTTGAAGTCCTAATAGTTCAACATCAGATCTGTGGCGACAATAGAACCTCCAAATACTTGAATAATCACATCATAAGCTTACACAAAAGCCATTTGCTAACCCCTCTGGAACATCAACACGAGAAAATCTCAAACTTCAACAAATTCCTACACTCGAATCATTTCACTAAATGGAGCTTCACCTCCGGAACTAAAGTTTAAGGTGCAACTGAGAAAAAAAAAAAGGAAGAAAAACTCAAGAACAGTAAATTAATCGTAGGTACGGAAACACGGAAATCTATTAACTTAAATTCATGGTGAGTTTTCAAAATATTAAAATCTGTGCGTACCTGAATCAAAAGCATTACATTAGTCAAAACATAAATTGCTGCCTCATTGAAAAAAAAAACATTTCACTGAAAGGATTGGACATGAACTGACTTCCCATCTAGTTTAGCTATATGAACCAATTTTGATTGCTAAACGAGAAAAAAAAATGCAAAGAAAGAAAAAAAATACAACTTCTACAACATACTATGCTTCATAATGCGTACTCAAATGATCCATTAAAATGCGTTTGAGCAGGATTGCTTGAAGTTGATATCATGTTACACTAGTTTTTTCTCCATATTATTCGCTTTAAGGTTTAAATTTTGACTCACAAGAAGATTTTTTCTTCGGGGGCAAATTTACAAGTTCAGTAACCTTTAAAACATCTAGAGACCATCGGGCATTAGTACTATCATGGCATACTCTTCTTCAGTGTGGGGGACAAATTCTAAAGCTCGCCTCCCACCCCACTACCCCAAGCTCCCCAAAATAAAGTAATTTCAAATTCAACACATCAATCAAAGAAAGAAAAATCCATGCCCACACAAAAAAAACTCTAGAAAACAAACCTAAGATTTACAGTAATGAGGAAGAAGAAAGAAAGAAGGAAGGAGAAATAAGGCCACAGACTTCTCACCCGAATCGGAAAAGCCTTCAGTTGCCGGCAGTTTCACCATGAGAAAGAAACAAAAGAGGGAGAGGCAGAAGAAGGCGCGAGTTGCTGAGAGAGAGCTGCAAAACGGAAATAATATTAATTTATTTAAATCCAAAATTTGCATTACTTAACCATGATTTCGAAAATAAAAAATTTTAAAAATAATAATATGAGAAAATGACAAATTAACTATCGTAATTTGTGGTCAATGATAAGTCAACCACTATCTTTTATTTTCTAATAAATTAACTGCGGCGGCCTGTTAGCTTCGAACGTGACAGCGATGTTGACTTTGTCATTTTCCCATACGTCAGTGGTTAATTTGTTAGAAAAAATCTTCTAATTTTTAATTTTTAATTTTTTCAACAGGTTAACCACAATGTTAGCGTGGTTCATTTCCCATAGTTAAGTTTTTTATTTATTAGTAAAAATTATTTAGTGGTTGACTTGTTATTGACTCATAGTTAAGTAGTTATTTTATTAATATATCTAAAATTAAATCAATACATTATAGTATAGTTTCTCGTTGTCAATCATAGCACTATTGAGTTTTTCCGAAATTGGACAATAACATTAGATGGTGTTGCCGCTAATAATTCTAGCCGAAAAAGTTTTACCATACAATGATTTTTGTCTCCATAGCTCGACTTTCTGTGATCTGTTGTTAAACGTGAATACGAAAAGATTGAATAATAATAGTTACTTTGAGAAGTATAACGAATAAAAAATTATAAGGAAATGGGAGAAATTCACTGCAAAGAAAATATGTAAACATTGATTTTTACAGCTCGAATATCAAATAAATATGAAAGTTAATAGCGTAATGTGTAACCAAAGATCTTGATGCGTATTGTCTTGGGCCTATCAACTTGATTTCTTTGATACCATTAGAGATCTATAATTTTATTCCATCAATTTTGTCGTACGTAATGTCTGCTCTTCTTGGCTCATCAATGGATCAAACTTGTGAAGCGTGGATGAAACGTACCTAGTAAATGTTAGATTATTTAATTATAATCTATGTAAATGTGGTCCATGTTAATTAATGTTACATTGACTTAATATTAATGTGCTTAATGTGATGGTTGTTAAGCATTAAAGACATTAAGTTAATTGAGTTTTAATTCTCTCACCTTAACCTTATTAAAAGTGTATAATATATAGTTGAAGAGACGTGATTGAAAAGACACGAATGAAAGAGCATGTATGGAGAGTTGCTTTTGTATGGGTGTCTCCTTCAATCACCTAAGGGAGAGAAAATTGAGGATTCATTCGAACAATAACGTTTTTCCTCCCTCTCGAAAATTCTCTCAACAATCAAGGCATTTTACATTTCGTTTCTGCATCATCGAAGAGACGACTTAAAGAGAAAGGTCTTAAGGCTGATAAATGGAACTCAACATCGTCTACAAAAGCAGTTTATATCATGGACCAAGGTTGGTATTTTCGTTTACTAAAGAATGGTTAAATCAAACACGTTGTATGAAACTTAAAGTATTACAAGCATATAAAGTAAATAAAAAATGGGATTAAAGTCAAAAAGTTGAATGGAATATGCTTACAGTAAATTCAATTTAGTCTTTGAAAGAGTTGTGCTAGTAAATGACAAGACAAAAACACATCACAAATCTTACATTGTTTTCCACAAATGACGGGATTGCTCATTCTTAAAAGAGGTCGTCCGCACTATTCAAGACAGGTTTAGAGATCTCTTCCAATTCCGAGGCATGATAGTTTAAAACGAGCGACGAAACAAATGGATCGGCAGGTTGAGTAGATAAATTGGCACCATTCGAACAATGTCCATCTCCATCACTCATTAGCAAATGTAAATGCGCCTCCCGAAATTCCCGACTTAAGCGCTTTGGCAGTTGTCAAAGGGAAAAGACGAAATTTGGGTTCCTCTCTAATCATGGGGGCTGGGTGAATCTGAGCAACAAGATTGCAATAGTGGCAGAAAGATTATGGGCCGATGAGACAAAGGTAACAGGTTGTCAAGTAAGATTGAATTGACTAATCAGCTCACAGAAAAATAGCATCTCTAGATTTTGATCAACTTTCTATTGGGTTGCTTTGTAGTGATGCTACAATCATCTTAGAGAAGGAAAAACTAAAAAATTTCCATTTATGTTAGGAAGAAAAAGTCAAATCTAATCAACTATTTGCAAATCAGATCACAAGAACACCAGCAACAATGACAAACATCAACTTTGCAAATAAAATAAAAAAAAGATTAACCCACCAAGAAGTAAATTCTTAAAATAATTTTATAAATAATTAAATTTATGAATTATAGAAAATGAACTACGCATATATTGCAATTATATTTTTTGTTAAATTTAAATATTTTTTCATAACAGATAAGTTCTCTTTCTACAACAGATATATATATAAAGTAGTTGTAGTCAAAAATTTACTTTTCTCAATGAAAAGCAAATATAGACTGCAGAAAATACCCTTTCTACAACATAAACATGTCTTCTACTGCAAAAAGTAAGTCTTATTTCAAGAACTTGTTTTACTCAACAGGTGTTTTCCGTAGCATAAATAGTATTTTCTGCAGTGGATCATTGTCTTCCACTCCGAAATCTTAATTTTCTCAGCACGACCCCAACCTAAAGCATAACCTTATATTAGTCAATGTATCGAAATATACTCTTCTAGATGCAATAATCGAATGATTTTTAATATCCGCTTCGTATCTATCATTTGCCAACTTAGTCCCGAAGACCGATAAATAGAAACAATATAATATAAGTTGGAAATTGGCCAGAGATACTGGTCATGCTTGAGGTTGAGGTTGAAGTTGTGCTTCAGGTTGGGGTGGTGCTTCATCTTTGGGTTGTGCTGAATAAATTACCCTTTTCACAGCAGAAGACAATATCTGTTGCAGAAAATAACCTTTCTATAGTGGATACTTGGTAAATTATTTTTAAAATTTTGAATTTTTGACGGACAACATGACTGGAGGTTTGCATTATTCATTTTTCATAATTTGAGATTTAAGTTGTTTGGAAAATTAATTTAAAGTTTGGCTTGTCGCTCACTCAATAGTTCAGGGTTTGTTTGGATAATTTAAAAAAAAAAAAAAAAGAACAATGTAACATCATGAAACTTTTGACTCACACGAATGCTCATCTTCCACTAGATGGAAACAAAGCGAAGAGATATCTTAATCCTCACAGCAATAGGGGCACGAAAGATGGGGTCAGATCTCCTCATCCACCTCAAAATTGTCGACTCCTAACAAACCACAAAATAAATCAAAAAACAAATCACAATCATAACATATTCTAATTGATTTCCCGATAAACACAAACTGGGACCAACTTGTAAAATCCGTTAAATTTTTAATAATAAATTTTTTATGTAATAATAGGTCAAGATGTTCAAAGATTGACTCGATTTGTCATGTATCAGCCACGTGTGAATTTTCGATCACAATGTCAAAATTGGTAAAATTAAATATTTCTGAGCAGTAAATTAAATGAAGAACTAAATTTGGCAAATTAATTGGTCAAGGAATAATGTCGGCTAGCATTGGGAGAAATTGAAATTGGAAATGGATTGGATTTATTTAAAAAGAAAATATTAAAAAGGAGAGTTATTTCAACTTCTTTTCTCTTCCTTCAGCCAATGTACGGATGCAACGCGAAAAGGGGACAACGGAGTAAAACTGATTGTCTAGCGAATCCAACGAAGGGGAAAGGTTTGCGATGTCAAGATGAGCAACATTTGTGAAGGAGGTTGCAAATCGGTAAGTTTTCGTCTCCAATTTTAGGGTTTGAATGTCCGACAATATTTGACCTTGGATTCGAACTTGAAAACTCGAATCCGAGGGACATGATTGATTTATATTGGGATATTTGAGGTCTAGGTAGGGTTATTTGTCGATAGGAATTAAAAATCATGTGAAATCATCCCGTTTTTGTCCTATTGAGTCATTTACACGTCGGTTGGGTTCCTAATCCCAGTATGAGACCCTTACACCTATCCCTTGATAACCATTGATGAAAATTATTATCCTTTAACATGTTTTTAGGCTCAGACGAGTTCGAGAAATCTGAGTCAATACCTGAGGTTGCTGCTCCTTTGAATAAAAGGAGAGACTGTCATCGAGGTGAGAGTTTTATACTTAGTTGTTTTGCATTGTATTGGATTCTTTTCTAAAACCATATTTTGCGAGCTATCACATATGAAAACTTGACAGGAACTGTTCGACAACACGTCAGTTTTTATACTATGTATGTACGTGAGTTTTACACATTTATTTCTTATGCATGATATTTCATGATAGGGTTTGATTCTATTGTGTGGGCGATGAATCCTCTTGATACTTTGGACAGTCTCGGTATTAAAGTATCACAAGACTATCCCTGGTACATCACCTACTGCGTGGAAATGGTTGATTGTGCACTGTGTGAAATATGAGATAAGGAAGGTGATGACAGTTCCTTGAGTTTTGAATCCCTAAACTTGATCAGGGTGTTTGCGATACGGGTTATGTTATCACAGAGCTTGCTCGGCGGCAACCAGGGTGATGCGCCGGGTCTTCAGACTGCCCTTATTTGTTTTCCTCTAGGCTCATGAGGTGCTACCCGGAAGCAGTCGCCGCCTTTCCGTGTGATTGATCAGAGGAGTCCTTGAGTGTTCCTCCATTTTCACTAACAACGATTTTTAGGATAAAATTACGACAAGAGTATTTGACATATAACTGTCTTTTTATACAGACATGTTTTCATGATGTCTCGTCAGGAGCATTTGAGGCCGGTTTTGAGAAACACACATGATTTTCCTAAATCCATAGTTTTGACGAAAAGGGTAAAACAAGTTTTACACATGTATTGCATTTAGTATAAGTTTCCTACTGAGTTAGTCACTCATCTCAATGTCCCCTTCCATCAAAGTAAAGAAAAGAGTAATTAGGTTTGCATATGATCGAGTTGAAGACTTTACTTTCTATTATCTTTCATTTCCTAGTTGTACTTTAAATTTTGGGTGAGAATACTATTGGACAACCGTATCACACTAAATTTGGTTTCTGGGTATTTTGGATTATATGCACAATTTAATTTGGATCATTTAACTTTATATTTACGTACTAATAACTCATGCAATCACTATATGGACCATAACTTATCTCAAGTGGGTCACGGCTGGAAATTTTATATAAGTCTTATGAAAAATTTCATGTAGTCTTGGGCAGGGTGATCAAGTCCTCTCCAAGGATCAAGTCATTTGGCCTAGCTTTCTTGTCAGGACTACCTCCGGGTTGTGACACAACCCAAGTGCAAGTTGTGGAGGCGGTGCAGGAAGTTGTCACAACCCAAGTGCAAGTTGTGGAGGCGGTGCAGGAAGTTGTATTGCCATTTGGCGGGGGCCAAGTGAGCTGTCTAGTAATCGGTGTTTCGAATGTGGAAAGAGATCAAGCCCTTCTTTCTTTAGTCTATTCAGAATATCGGTATCATGCAAAGGCTTTGACTTGCAGATTGGATATTGTTCAAACTGACCCGGAAAAAGATTCAAAGACAAGGAGCGAGAGAGAAGGAAACAAAGAAAGACGGCAACCACAAAATATATATTCAGAAATGGTGGAGAGAGAGAGAGAGAGTTGTCTGGTCTAGACAAACGCCGACGTAGCCAAAACTTGAGGAAATATGGGCCTTTCTGATTCTGAACGCATTCTCTCTCATTTTATTTTATCATAATTAATTATTTAAATATCATCAAATATATAGTCACTTTACATCTTTTCAAAGGGGTGGAAATTGATTCGGTTTGAACTGGTAACCGAATCAAACCAAACCTTTTTGGTTAGTTTGGTTTGAGTTAAATTAGAGAAAATTTTGTGTTAGAACCGGACCAAACTGAACCAAACATTTTGGTTTGGTTGTCGATTTTGAGTGGAGAGAACCGGGTAACTCAAAATCGAACTGACTAAATTAAAAAAGAACAAAACTGCAAAGTGTGAAGTGGAAGTGCCACACTTCAAACTCACTACCCTAAGCCCTACTCTATACTCTCTCTGAGTCTCTCTTGCTGGAAGGCAGAAATTGCAAAATCGGATTTTCCTTTGCCCTACGATAGTGCGAATTGATAATACTTGGCTCACATTGTCTTGACTCTGCAAGTCCAAAGTCATCTACTCTGGTCTCATGCGCAGCCCACAAGTTTGAAGTCGCAAGTTCACAGTTCAAACTTGCACATAGGTTCATTGAAGTTTTAGAACCTATATTCATTTTATTTTGTTTCAAATGCATTAACAGAGCCTATCTCAGTCACAATGTAAATATTTTTTTGTTTCAAATACATCAAAGATATAAACTGCACTCTGGATAGTACGCCATACTAAATTATCTTAGTTGGATTAAAAGTTGATATGTGCTACACAAATAAGTATTTATACTACACTTGAAATACCAAACAACTTTATTTACTCCCTTGGGTTTGTATTGCAGATTGGCTGGAACTCACAATCAATGCCACTATCGGTTTCACTTTCATCTCGTTCAGGTCAGTGCCAGTTTTTGTTTTGACATTTTGAATATGGTAATAGTTTGTTGTCTGCTGAATTAGAGTTTTGTATTTTTTTCTCAAATCATCGAATTGGGTGACGATGTATCTTGATTTGATGATTTCCTACTGTGAATTGTGAAACTTTAATTTTTTAATGATGTCCAATTGTATTAGATTGTATTTCTTATATGATATATTGAAGTGGACTATACCTACAAATATTTGAAATGGTATGTTTAAAATGTTTGAAATATTTAATGTATGAGATTGTATTACTTTGCCATTATGAATGGATTTTAGAATTTTAATTAAGATGTTTAAACTATTATTTAAGTTCTGTTTAGTGTTTATGAATGTTTCTGACTAAGATATTGAGACAATTATGCAATATCCAACTTTGAGTAAAATAGCAAGAGATGTGTTTGCTATTTGTAATACCTTGAAAATGTATTTCCTTTTTTGATGATGTAATAATTTTGGATAATCTTAATATACGAATATTACGTCAAATTATACAACAGTGAACGTAAGTTGTGCATGGAAAGTTGAGGGTCAATGTTGGAAAATGAACTAAATATGAAAAACTTAGGAAAAATGTACAAAAGTCGGGTTGCGGACGCCGACGGGCACTGCAGACGACACATGGCAGCGTCTAATTGAATCTATACAACTCTGGGACAATTCGGACGATAGCGGATGAGGAAAAATGGCGTCTGAATGAATCTATCCTAAATTCTGGACAATTCGGATGATGCGGACAACACATGCGGACGTTATATCACGTTCGAACGATGCGAACGAGTACTGTGGACGACTCGACTTGTTCGCAATATGGGAAATTTCGAGAAACCCATTTAAATTCACTCTCTCTCTTCCGATTTCTTGCAGAAATCAACAAACTCCTTGAGAATGTAGTCCTGTTGTGAAGTGGCTTGGCGAGTAAGTGTGTTGGAGTGAGTGTGTTTGGTGGAACAGAACAGATCAGTGCATCTCTTTAAAGGTTCTCAACGTGAAGGTAAGGGCTTTACTCTGGGATTATTGGTCCTATTAGTTCTTAGTTTAATTGCTAATGCCTTGAATCTAAACGTTACTTTGCTTAGGGAGCATTGAAATTTGGGAAAATATTGGCTGTTGTTATTGGACTTTGTTGAGATTTTGTTGGTTACTGCTGAATATTAAGCTGAGCATTAAGGTAAGAATTGGAATTTGAATTTGAATTGGCCAAGGGAGGCCCTACATTACGGGTTTTGGTTTGCTAAATATCAAAGTTGTTGCTTGATGATTGGTGTTGGATAATATTCTGTTATTGTCGTTGAATGTAAAGCATATTAAGATGCTAAACATTAGCTCAAACTCTGTTAACTACTGTTGAGTTGCGTTACAATTTTTCTAAGTACTGATATATTCATTGCCAAATGAGAAGGAATGCACTAAACATAAAGGGTATGATAATCTGAAGTGGATAGCTATGCCTTACCCTTTAGATGGATCTAGAGTTGATGCATGAATATGAAGTTGATTCCTTTTCTTGCTTGCACTTATGAAACTGCTATGGAATAAACTAGACCCATGTTAACTAAATTGGAGTCCTTAACAGAATGTTGCTAAGCATGGAATTATAGAGTATTGTAAATCATTCCTCTGCTCACATTGAATATAATTGCATTGAAAGCATGCTTGTAATATGATGAGTTGGAATTAGATGAACCTTGCAAACAAATCAGAATTGTTACCCTTGCTCTTATCTGCCAATAAATAACTTAGTAATTAACTTGGCCATGTTTCACATAAATGCTTATGTAGTTTCACTGGTTTGTTAATAGTAATAGTGTTGCTACCATAATGAATTTTCGCTGGCCATTAATGGAATCGTCTTGTATTAGGCATGAAATATCTTAGCTTAAATTGTTTGGCTAGTAGTACAAATCATGCTGAATTTCATGCTGGATTTCACCTGTATTAATTGTTATAAATTTTGTACGTTAATTCTGTGATTTACTTTGTGGCACTCACGCATCACCTTAGGGCTTATAAAATTGTTTACACTATGAATGTCATCCTAAAATATGTAAATAGGCGTGTGGGGGTTCGGGCAAATTAGTGGCTTTCCATATGGTAGATTCCTCCTATGTAGGGAGTGGTAGGTTTAGAAGTTAGCTATGTGGATTCTAGGGTTCACAATTAACCCGTTCTGAAACCCCCAACATTTTCAACAAAAGTGAGGATACCTGCTTGTGGTAACACCCCCAATGGATATATCTCCTCGTCGGAGTGATTGGTTAGGCCACATGTCTCTAAGGAGTATTCCACCTTAACCTTCAGGAGATAAACGGTTCTCTTCTGTAATGCATTGTATGTACATGCATCTTTCGCATTGCATTAATTCTGATTCTTGCTGGGCATTAGGCTCATTGTTTTCCCCGTAATGTAGGTGATGATTTTAATGAAGAATTTGTACCAGTTGAGGAAGAAGCGTTTCAGGATGATCCCTCATGTTATCAGTCGAATTGACCTGTTGGATGTTGCTCGCATAATTTGGGAGTTATTGGTATTTTGATAAAAATGTTTTGGAGGAAAGAAGGGTATTTTGGTAATTTACTATTTTCAGTGTTTGAATATTATGAACGTTGTATTAGGGACTTGGTATTTTGTTAAATATTTGGGAACTATATTTAAATTTCCGCATCATTTACTCTGATTTTATTTCCTTATGAAATGAATTTCAAATGATAAATAAATAAAAGTGAAAGATTTTATGACGTATTTCTAAAAATGAGAAAAATAGTTTTAAATTAACGGGGCATTACACTATTCCTATTTTGACAGTTGCCTTAGAATCGACATTCAACTGTTGTGGTTGAGTGTTAGATTCATTTCGAAGTTTCTTAGCTCCAAAAACTGTAGAAAGTCTAATTTATCTTCAAAGTTGGATTCGTGATTCCATAAACCTACAGATATTTACGAATCATTGGAAGAAGTCATACAATTTGAAAAAGATATAATTATTTATATTTTGTTCTATTCAATATTACTTTGTTTAAATGTTAATCTAATTATTTACTTTTTGTAGATTTGGATGATTTTATAACGACGACAAACAAAGATTGATACTTTCAAAACTAACAAAGATTGATACATTCAAAACTATGTTCTCACAGGTGACAACGTTTCTGTTGATTTGATTCTTATCTTTGATTATTCATTTCATTTGTCATTGGTAGTACTAATTATACTATTGCAGAAGCTTTCCTTTGGTTCCCAATGAAAAGGTATTCGAATCAATTTTCCCACCTCTGGTTTGATTTTGTCATTGTTTGAGTTTCATGCAAATTGAGAAGTTTAGTTTTGAAAGATTTTTTTTTTATTTGTTTGGGACTTCATGATTTCCAATTCATAGCATGCAAAGATACTTACTTTTGTTATATGACAATTTTATAGAATTTATATAAACTTTTGTCCAGGATTAGTTGAAATTTTGACTTCTTTTAGTTGAAAATTATTCAAAAGCATTTCGTTTGAGGGTCTATGAAGGTAGGTGTGGATGATGGAATGTAGGAATATTAATGCTATTCATTTATAATTTGTCTTTCTAAAATGACTTTTGATTTTCTCTTCCATACTTTTCTCTATATTTAATACATTTAGTTAATGCTATAAGTAAGTTTAGATTGACAACTTATAGTGATATGGTGTCTTCTTTGGCGCGTTACGTCATGAAATCGAAACAGATAAAAACAAGCCCAAAAACTGGTAAAAACTAACCCAAAAATTGGGAAAATTGAGCCCATAACTAATCCAAAACTGAGCTTAAAACCAAGCCAAATTCGATCTAAAAACTGATCCCACGTTTTCGATTTTTCAAAAACGTTGTCGAATGTTGGCATGACTCTTCCTGGTCCATCGTTGTCATCCAGTTCTTATCACTATATTCTCTTTCCTCTTTATGGTCCATTGTCTTCTAGTGTTCATTATCAATGTCTCACTTTTCGCAGAGGAAAGTAATCGTTATGCTAGTGGAACGTTGTCATTCTGCTGCAGAACATTGTCTTTCCTCCGTGGAAAGTAATTGTTTTGCGTGCAAAAAGTAATATTTTAAATCTTTTTAGTAAAAAGACAATGTTCTGCAGCGGAACGACAATATTTTTTAACGAAAAACGTAACCGCGATGTTTGCTCTGTCTATTTTCCATAGTTCAGTGTTTCAGTTGCTAGAAAAAATTGTTTGGTGGTTGACTTGTTTTTGATAACATAGTACAATGGTTGTTTTTTTAATTTCCTTAAAAAATTATTAGATAGTATGATTTATGTAACCATAAAATTAAAAATGTCATAATACAAAATGGGTAATTAACAAAAAAAAAAATACACTGAAGTGTGAGGTCAGTCACAAGGCGAACAAAAAAAAAATTTCGTTAACAAATAAAATACTAAATTATGAAAAATAAATAAGACAAATATCGCTGTTTTGTTTTTCATTAAAAATTTAAATTTTTTCTGTAGTGGATAGATCATCTCTCCACAGCAAACCCGTACATGAATTAATTGTAATAAAAAACTTACTTTGCATAGCAAAAGACAATTATCTGTTGTTCTTTTTTCGCAGCGGATACTTGCCTTTCATAGTAGAATCTTAGTTTCCTTAGCATAAACGTGTCTTCCGCTGAATAAAATATGTACGTCGCTTCAAATTCATTGGTGAGTAACAATTAAAAATGCTTCAAATTCGCCTGGATGAGGTTCACTTTAGCTCTAGAAAAGATCTAGTCTTCGCTAGGATAAGTTTCAGTAGTGTTGAGGTATATACAGGATTATAGAATTTTCCGTTGCGGAAACTAACCTTCTGCTGAAGAAAATAAGTCATTTTCTTAGGAGTTTCTTTTTGCAGGAAAAGACAAACATCCGTTGTGAAAAATAACTTTTTCGTTGCAGAAACTAGCTTTTTGTTGAGGAAAGTAAATCATATTCAAAGAACTTACTTTCCGCCGTGGAAGTCACATTTATATTGCGAAAAATGCCATTTTCGCAATGGATACTGGCCTTCCGCTTGCAAAAATAAATCCTTAAGTATAACTATTTTATGTACGAATCCACTACAAAAAGATGATTTATTCATTGCAAATTTTTTTTAAAATTTTTAACGAGAGACGTGGTAGCAATGTTTGCCTCATAAATTTTTCATAACTCAATGATTTATTTTTTAACAAAAATTATTTAGTATTTACATTATCACTGATCTCATAATCCAGTTTTTTTTTTTTTTTGTTAATTACCAATTCAAAAATTTACCACTATTAAATATTTCTCTCGTAATTCATTATTAGAATGCGTACTTCAACTACAACTTACCATTTTGACAATTTTTCTCAACAATAAGCATTTAATGCATATAATGAAATTTCAATCGACAAAACCGAGTTAATGCCTCGAGTAAATCTCAGGGTCTCCGACCAAATCCTTCAGACTACGATCCATGCATGCAGGCTCATTTCAACAGACGATAATCATCCATCTACAATACAACCAACAAAAATAAGTATATAAGACTGCTCGTTTCTGGACTTTGCAATTTTAGAGCCCAGAAGAATGAAAACATCAACAAATTAGAATACATTTTGCTGGTTTAAAGCTGAGTTTCTCGAAACAAAAAATTTGATCCAAGCAAGAACAGAAAAATAAAAAGACAGCAAGTTCCAAAGCCAACAGCAGTTTGCAATGCTCATGATCCTAAAGAAAGAAAAACCCAAAGTCAGATCCGGAAAAACTAGAAGTGATCGGTGTTGTTAGATTGTAGCTCCGATCAAGGATTAAAACGACAGTTCGACGAAATCACTACACGTGTAATATTTCAGAAGAGACACACACAAATGGAAGGTTAAGGCGACTATTTCAAACCGGAACTGAAACAAAAGTGAAATTGGCTATGGTGTACATCCATTGGCAATAATATAATGAAAGAATTGAGTAGCTGACAATGGGGAGGATGTATTTTTCATCAATATTGACAATAAACCAGCAAGAACTAAAGCAGAGTTAAATGTTATGGAACATCTTGTAAAGAAATATGCAACAAAAACTATGAACTCTAAATGGCTTTATTTTCAGCATCTCGCCTTAGAACGAAAGAACTGAACTTCGCTGCAATCTCTCGACATTCATCATACATCATCATTGCAATCTGAGCGATACAAGAAATCAGAATCATCCACTTACAGTATACAGAAACGAGTTGTATCGTTAACACCAGAAAAACATCTAAATGGAACAAATTGCAATTCTCAAAGACGGTCACAATTAATTAGGCTGGTGATGATAACAAATGGCAAAAAATTGGATCCGACAGTTCATTGTATAATCTACTGAAGAGTAATGAACTACTAATTCAAAAAGTCGACAATAAACGACACATTACTCCATCATCGACGCTTGATCCTCATCTAGTCTTGTATTGCCCTACAAAAGGAAAAATAATATGGTGTTCTTTTACTTTTCAAGAGAGAAAGAGATGGGTTTTCCTGAATGAAAGGACAAACACTTGGTAATACAGAGGCAGAAAATTTCTTCTACACTAAACTCGATGATTAACGCTAAAGTTTCTCATTTTCGATTAACAAGCCATCGATATATTCCCATTTTAACCAGTCCCAGCTTTTCCTTGTGCTAACTTACTCACAAAAGTAATAAGAAAAACTTTCATGCCCATAAGTGAGTAACTTAAGTGCACTTTGACTTAGAACCTACTTCTTCCCAATTCATGTCAGCATATGATTCCGCCAACACGAAACTTAGATTAACTCTTCGAGGCGAAGCATAAATTTTGTACTGAGAAAGGGAAAAAAAGAAACGCAAAATCAAATTTGCACAAAAAACAGAAAACTGTATCACTCCAAAGCGACGGCCTCAAGTCCACAGACCAAACAAACCAACTAAAATAAGTAACTAGACCAGGGAAATGTAAAACAAAACTCCTACAATAATCAATGAAAAAGCACTTCAATAAGTAGCTCTAAATCCAGTCCAACAAAGAAAAGCAATTCATACTGGAATTATCAGACTCGGCTTTAAAGAAAGAAACTTTGGCATTCATTCGACAACCGTAAGGCAACAAGAATAAAGGGATACCTTCTGGAGTCCAACAATAGCTTCTGCGAGCGTCGGACAGCATCGAAGTGAGCAACGCAGAGGCAGTAGCTGAGTGGTATGGAAGCAATGTTTCCACGCAAAAGCTCATCTGGACTGGAGATCTTTACGCACATAAAATCAACCCATAAAAAAAAATCAAAACTTCAAATCCAAATGCCTATGGAAATTGCAGAATATCAAGGGTAAAAAAAAAAAAAAAAAGAATCAGACTTCACCTGAAAATGCGACGGGAGATTGTATTCTGTTTGGGAATACCAAACGGTGAGCACGCTGGTTTGGGTCTGGCTCCGGTTGCGAGTCTTGCCGCGGTAGCGCTTCTGATCGTGGTGGTTCTAAGGACTGATCTAGCGGCCATGGCGGCGGCGCAAGACATGGTTCGGCGACAAGCTCGATAAAGGTTTTGGGTTTTTAGGAAGGGTTTAGTCCTTCGGATGCTACGTTGGAGAAAAGTCATGAGTTTGGAAGGGCCCCACTCTTTTTTAAAGAATTAACAAATTATTATTAAAACATAGATCAGTAAATATTAATTAATGTTTACTTTGGAAAATTAAATTATTTATTTATCATCTTTACAAATTATTGTGCATTAAAAAGACTAGGTTTTATTTATTCGACATAATTAACTCAATAATTTAATAAATCATATAGTTATGATAAGTATAACTTTTAAAAAGCATAATTAATAATATAAATTAGTGTATTTGTCCCTCCTCGAGGAAATAAAATTGAATTTCAACGCATGAAAAAAAAAAAATCTTCTAATTTATATTTTTACTTTACCTATACAATGATAATTACTTAGTGTAATCAATATTTTATTTTACTTTAATTATTACATAAATTTATAAGTGATATTTAAGCACTAGTTCATAAAATAAAAGTAAAGTTTGGAATTAGAAAATAAATCTAATTATCCAATGAAAATTATGAAATAAGTGTCACTTTACCTTTTTATTACTCACTTATATGGCAGCTCGTCCTGTGAAGGCTAAAATGACCCCATGAGAGGATTCAGTCCATATCAGTAGAAGTGCATAATCTCACACTGCTTAAAAGAGTGAAAAATACTAGTTTATAAGTAACGTTCTCATACTTACTTAATACAACGCGTTTTAGACTAACTCCAAAAATAAAATCATACATATTTCAGTCCAAACCGAATAATTTTATATTAGGAAAACTAAAAGATGTTACAACTTTCCTCTTAATTTACAATCGTAAATAAATCAAATATTGTCGTTATAAAATTTGGAGTCGAATGTGATACTTACCCTAGAACTTACTTTCTATAACTAAATATATATTCAAAGCCTAATCAATGGGCCTGGCGGCCCACTAAGTATGCCTATGCAAAATCAAATAGCTGAAATCTCTAAATTTTTTAGTTTGGGCATTATTAAAGAGTATATCAACCCCCCTAAAAAAAAATAAATAATTAAATTAATTTTTATCCAATATCTTATGTATTTTAATCAATAATAATTTACCCTTGTTGAGAATATGAGTTTTTAAGTTCCAAACTATGCATTATTAATATATTTCATTAAAATAAAATAAAATATTCACCCAAAAAACTAAGGTAAAATCCAAATTACTCATTAAATTTAAGAGTAAAGAGTAAATAAGTCTTAATAATTTTTTTTAGAAACGTTAGCAAATAAGTCTCTATTATTAGGGGTGTCATCAAAGAATATACGTTTGTTTCACATGATCTTCTTTGTTATGTGATTTCCAGATAAAACCAATTCTTAGTATAATGGTTTTGACAATTTTAGCAATTATGAGCGTTGAGTTTTACAACTTGTTTATTTCTTAAAATCATCAGAATTACTAAAATCATTCTATCGAGAGTTATTTTTCTTCGAAAAGCACTCGGTAAAGCAGATTAACTGTCAAAAACATAATTTTTTTAACATAACACCTAATGATAAGGACTTAATTGCTAATTCTCCAAAGTTTGGGAGATTATTTGCCCTCCCGCGACGACAATCTCATGACAAGGACTTAGTGTTAATCTCATTGTGTACGTCGAAGAGTCGTATGCTCTGACACCAACCGTAACGATCACGACACTGCCGTCACCTGGTTACTTGCTCTATAGCCTGCTTTAAGTAAGAACTCTTAACATCATTAAAGCATCACACTAGGATGGCCAAGTATGTATTATTTTTTAGTATTATTGTTCAATTTATGACAATCTCGATGGGTCATTTTTGAAAGAAAGAACTGGGCCTAAATAAGCAGCCATTAACAAGCACCAGAGCATCACACTAAGAGTGTCCAGTGAGGTCTCTTTTTAAGTTCTTTCAGTCATTTTAACAAACATGTGGCGAACACCCCGAACCGCCAAGACAGTAATTGGTTTGATGGCACCCACAACAAACTCCCTTGTAACGCCGTCACTTGCTCGACCCAAAATCCAACCGGACGCCCCACTCTGCATCAATCCCACGTCGCAGGTGGAGCCAACCCGCCCTAAAAAACGACGAGCTTTGACGGAGACAGAACCGAGCCGTCCATTTCTGGTCCCGTTGGTGAAAACGACGACTGGGCTCTAGCAGAACCAAATTGCCGACCCGCGACGACAAACAAACTAGTGCCTGGTTTGTACGCAGTTCAAACCATGTTATCCTGTCCAACAATGCCATGTGCATCTACGTGGATCGAGAACGTGACATCATTAATACATCCAACTGCGTAAGAGGAAATTTAATAAGATGGATAATTAATTTCTAATCTCAATTATAAATTTATAATTATTTTGATTAGGGTGAATATCTAATGTCATTAACGCCATCATTAATGTTTAGTTGCTGCTGGCTGGGGTAATTATTAGCCTCTACCTCTTATAATTTTCATCATCTTCCTTCCAACATTATCATTGCTTCTGCAATCATAAAAGTGGGTGTAAAAGGTAAGTGATTATTAAAGGTTTATTATTTTTCTTAATTTTTCAAATTTTTTTGAGTTTCGTGTATTGAAACTATATATCTAATTTTAACCAATGACCCGGGTGACGAATCTAGACAAAAAGGAACAATTTACGACTTCAAACGTCGAAGCAATTAAAATTAGTTTGACGATAGTCTCGATAGATGCATTATTTGTAACAATCAACTGCCTTTTATAACATCTATTATGATTATTGGAGATCGAACAATAATCGAAAAAAAAATATGATGTAGAATACTAAATTTAAGTGAAAAAATCACAGATAAATGAATAAATTTACTATAAAGATCAAAATATAACTGCAAATTTTACGATTTTAGCTTAACTTGTGCTAGTGTTAAGGATTTCCAAGAACATAGGTTAACTAACAAGCAAAAAGAATGTTTCGTTTCCTAGAGGGAAAAGTAAAGATCGACGACAATGCTATAAAGATTGAGTACGCATGTGATTAAAGATGCGATCGGATAGGAAGAAGCGGTGGGATTGAGATGCTGTTTAAGGTAGTTAGCCAACTGTGGATTGCTTCATGAACACTTGGTTGGAAGGGAAAGGGAAATCCATTGTGTAGTACCTTTCCACCAGCTGGAATGCCGGGATCCTCTTGTGGCCTTATTCATTACCCTTTTAAGCTCCTTCTAAGTAGACACTTCTACCATTTTTGTTTCGATAACGATGTATTGTGGGGTTGATATTATTAACCGTCTTAATCTTTTTTTATGAAAGTTGTGCATGAATGGATTGTAATAGAGTGTATGTAGGAGATATGTTCTTTCAAGGGTTGATAATAACGAAATGTAACAGAGGTTCGAACGGAATTGTGGGTTCGGTCTGATTTTTACCTTCATGCGAATTCCAATTGTTTTTAGTATAGAATAATTGTCTTTTATAGTTCAGTTCACTATTTTGGACACAAAAATCTATGAGAAACGAACCAAACACGACGAAATTCAATCCAAATCCAAAACTAACTAAAGATTCAGCCTAATCCCAGTAAAATTCGCCCTAACACGATCTTAAACTTAGTTTTTACCTTGTAACCGAATTGAATTGCAACCATACCTTATATGATGGTACGGCTTCTAATATCTACACTTCTGGTTTTAGTTTCACAACTTAGAAATCGTTAGTTTACTGTCCATATTGACCTCAAAATTGCACTATCTATCGTATTATCTATCTACGAGTAATGCTACATTGGATTTTTATTTTTAATATTCTAATTATTATCTCGTGACGTGATATTCATTAATTAATGTAGTTATTATGATAAATTAAAAATAGCTAAAGTAAGTTATTAACTGTACCAATTAATGTGTGACACATAAGAGGATAAAAATAGAGGTAAGCAAGTATACCCTTTACTTAGATATATTGGAAAAATTATGACATGTTACATGTATAAAATGACACATCAACATCGGTTAAGTCCTCTCAAGAATTATTACCCTTTTAAAGATTAGTCTTCCTGATTTTAAAGCAATGAGTTCAAACAAAACTGAAGGGGATAAATAAGTGAGGATGCCGTAGGGTTTATGTTACTCGTGCAAGTAGTTTAGTTGGCTTGAAGCTTTTCAGAAAGTGTCGACACACTTATCTACTTAACATTGAATATATGCTTTTTGGTAGGTGCTTCATTAGACTTTATGGTCCACTCCAACGTGAAGATATAAAAACAACAACAACCTTACTAAATTTTATTTAAAATATTATAATCATGGTATTTAAGTTATTTGAAATTAAGACTATGGAGGGATTTGTCTCAATTTTTCATAAATCAATATAGAGTTACTTGGAAATAAAAATATCAATAGAAAATAAAAGAAATTACACATGAATTTACGGAGAATCTGTTATGGAAAATACGGCAAGTGTTGAAAACCGATTACAATAGATCGTTTGTGTGGTAGCTCACATTGTGAAGATAAAAACGACCCAATATCAGACAATTGTAAGGGTCCAAGCTCATAGTAAAAGAATTGCTTAATGTCATTTTTGTCACAATCTAGAAGTGGGCATAGACAGAAATATTGGATCGAACGACCTAATTCTCGTAGAAGACCCGATTCCCAAATCCAGACTTGATTTACAGCGGAATCTTAATCAAAATTAAAGTCATAGCCCACACGAAATGAGTTAAGCTCACATAGCAATCACAGAATAATAAAATAGTGCAACAATTTAAAATCCAAAATATTGTGCACGAAATAAAATGTTTGACACTCTATATAACTATACAGACCAAAATGGGGGAAGAAATAAATGCAGAAGTCCTCACCAAATGAAGGAAAATAAATCACTCGAAATAAAAATAAGAAGAAAAAAAAAAAAACAAGGAAAAACTCCTCAGCATGCTCCACAAGCTATTGGTGGAGCAAATATAAAAAAAAAAAAAAGTATGTTCATAAGTAACTATATATGAAATAGTGTTGTCATCGTTATTCATAGAAAACAGTCCTAGTAAAACTAAGATCGCTCATGGTTCTTTTACACATCAATGCCCACAAGTCAGCATGAAAGAAAGAAATATTGACTGTTTGTGGACCAATCATCGCGTAACGAATGAAACATATAAATACTTTGGCCAGTTTTAGAGATTCGAATCAAAGGAAACAACACATCATTGGCCCTATACCACGTCATGTGTATAAACAAAACATCTTCACATAACAAAAGATATATAATAAACCAAAAACCCAAATCACGTCATGTAACACGTTAAGAACAATGAACAAGTGTTATACCAAAACTAGACACCCAATCGAGAAAGAAATGACAAATGACTGCGAATTTCACTGCAGCGACAAAAGTTCGAGCATAATTAATATCTCCCAATACAGACCGATAAGTGGTTAGCATTGCGACTCCGAGAAGAAAGAGTCGGAACGCCTCGACTTGACAACCACGAAGTTGCTGCACGCGCTGTGACACATGTTGCCCACAAAGACGCTCATGCGAAGCAGCTACATGTCGCGGCTCCGCCTCAATTTTCTGAGGATCCACCGCAAAACTCAACCCAAAAAGCATACCCCCATGCATTACTAACACAAAATCAACCCACCCACGTTGATTTCAACAAATGATTTCAAATTTTCAAAACTTGAAATTGAATCCAAATTAAAAACACGAAAATCGATAAAAACAAACGAAATGGAGAGTAAAAGACGGCGTATATTTATGGAGTGGCTCGCCTCCGACCTTGAGAACCGAGAACAAATAGTTGCAAAATTTATAGGATCGTTCATCAAGAACAGAAGAACAAAGTCGTCATACTCTAGCTTTTGTGAAGCTTTAATCAAAGATTATGCATTCAAACACATGAAAATGATTACAACTATTTCGACCAAATATATAATTAACATTCCCCACTCCATAAATATTTTAACCATGCTTAAATTACATCATCAAACCCACCAAAAACGAATTTCAAGACCCTTTTTTTTGGATTTGATTGGTAGTTCATGGTTCGAACTCGTTCTGTTCGACCTGGAACTGTTCCTCGTTGTTCTGGTACCCTCCCTCGGAGTTTCCGTACTCGTACGAGTTCTGGTTATTTTGGCCGTAATAACCGACATTGTTGTTCCAGTTCCAGCTGGTTGGAACCTCGTTCTTGGTATTCTCGTACTGGTTGGGGTTTGGTTTGTATTCGCTATTGATGTCGTAAAAGTACTTGCCGTTCTCCAAAAACCTGGTGTCGCTCATCCCCTGTCGCTCCACGTTGTAGTAATTTTTTCCGCCATTGAAGTAAGCTTTCTGGTTGTCGTAGCCGCTCTGTGAGAACTTCGAGTTGCCTAATTCGTTTTGGTTTTCTCCATTGTAGCTATATCGGTTGTAATAATTGTTGTTGTTGTTTTGGGTGTTTGGGTAATTGTTGTACTCTTCGGATTCGGGTTTGTCGGAGAGGTTAGCGGTGGTGGTGGAGGGAAGCTCGCCGGTGTCGGTCTCGTGGCCGTACAGGCCGTAGCCGCTGTTCTGGTTCTCCGGCATGAATTCCGGTTCTTTCTGCTCTTGTTGTTCTTCTCGGTGTTTTTTCTCGTTGGGAATTATCTCATTTTCTGGGGCCTTCTGTTCGCTGTTGGTGTTGGAAGCGACTTTGCTAAAGAATTGGCTTTCTCTACCATGAACTTGCATGGATAGAAGGGTTATTAGTAGGAGAAAAGAGATGAATTTTGCAGAAGAAGCCATGAATACGATACAGAGAAGAAGAAGATGAAGGTGAAAATGAAGGGGAAGGTTTCACTTTCTAGAGAGCAATGGGTAGTGAGCAAGTTTCCATAGCTCCTCTCATTTATAGACTCTCTCTCTCTCTCTCTCTCTCTCTCTCAAACTTCGTCCAATTTTTTCCACTCATTACTTGCACAGTGGACGAGGGAATTGTTAATGATGGGGTGGTCCCATGATGACCAATTGGAGCGAAGATTAAACTTGTAATAGCCTTGTTAAACGGGCATTGCTGGCCGCCCGATCCACCCCAACACCCTCTCATCCTTGCCGAAAAATTACTTTATTATATATCATATTCTTTCGGTATAATGACACGTGTTCTATTAATACCTTTGATTTTTACTGTATCATTGGAGTCTATATTTAGAGCAGAAAGACATGAATATAATAAACAAGGATGACAACTTGCACTTGACCTCGTTGATACACTCATTTACATCAAAAAATAGAATGATGGTAAGACAAGAGATCAACAATGAGATAATAAAATACTTGAAGAATTTAAAATTTTAGATGTTAAATACTAGAATTTTTTTTTTTACTTTCTATTGTAATTTGAAGTAATTTTTTCAAATTTGAAATTTGTTTGACATGTTGCAAATAATTGGCAATTATATGGGTAACAACCTAGTTGGTATGTATCTAGGTTGACACCCATATAATTTGTAGTAATGCAACTGTTAAATATTTATAATGATATTTGTGTAATATATATTTTTATTGTATTGTCTCAAATAATTTTTTCCTAAATAGATGTCATTTTATATATTAATAAAATAATTTTATTAATTAAACGAATAACAATTAATTTTGACATTATAATATAAATAATTATTATAATTTTAATATCTAAATATTTAAAAAATATACATTACATTTATATAAAATTGAAAACATTTATGTATGCTCGGCTCCTTAGGTTCGTTTAGTCTGCTCAGCTCGACTCAACTTGGCTTGGCTCGACTAGTTTAGCTCGTAGCTCACGAGCCGGTTAGGGTTGAAATTTTTTTTAACAGACTCGACTGTCTGGGTCGGTCGTTTGTTCCCTCTAACTTATAATATAAATGTTTTTGGAGACAAAATTTTGATGCTTGTCACACGCTAAATGTTTAATTTTTATTGAGGTGGAGTAAATGTTGGGCATTAATTAATGTGTTAGTTTTATTTTGTCTTTTCTTATGTTTGAAGCAACAAACCATTTCCTGTTTCAAAGCCGAAAGACAGAGAACAGAATAATGGGTGGCGTACGATTAAGAAACATTTCAAGTTCAACTAGCATTAATGTCACAACTAACATTAATGTCTTGAAAAGGTTGTGGAGACTCTCTTTGAGATTATCGTCTATTGCATAAATTGACTAATAATCTTTATTATAATGTTTTAAGGTCTGATAACCCAAATTTAGTTTGAGACATGTCCAAAATCTTTTGTCACACAAACAAAATTATGAATTTTTTCAAAGGTCTATGGTCGTAGTTCATATATGTGGCAATCTGTCCTGTGAAGATCAGGGAAAATCTAAGTGCGAGTCCGACTCATATCAGTAGGGATGCACAATCTTACATCACTTGAGAAAATAGAAAAATGCATGGTTTATAAGTAGGGTTCTCCTCCCTATTTATTACAACGCATTTTGTATTAATTCCAAAAACAAAATTATGTGGGATTAACCCAAAGCAGACAATGTTGTAGTAAGAGCACTGGAGGACGCTACAATACAAACTCTCGTCTACTTCCATTTCCATTTTGTGATTTACTCTTGATATGAAAACTTTGTTTTAATGGATCCATTTAAACGAAAGATTGACAATCGTTTATAGTTTTGAATCCATATAAACTGAAAACTTCGATTCGTACGAAACTGAACCGAAAATCGGCTCTAGAGTGTTCAAAACTGATCCAAATTGAACTGAATCGAATGGATTAGTTTTGGTTCACTTCATCGGTCCAGTTCGATTTTGCCCACTCCTAACTTAGGTTCATTTCCATGTTAATGAAAGATTGAGAATTGATTATAGTTTTGAATGGTGGGAAATAAATGAATACAGGCTGGTGAATGAAACATGGGGTTGAGAGAGAGAGAGACAGAGAGGGTGGGGATAGGTGGGACATGCAAAATTATTGCATTTAGAGCACTCTCCATGTGCGTTTGCCTGCTTGCTCTTTCCACTGCTTCTTTAGCCATGCTCCTAATGTATAGACTTGTACTTTTTCCTACCAATTTTACACTCTCACAAGAGACATTATGACCATAATTATCTATTATTAATAAAGACTGCAATATAATGCACGTAGAATTAAGTTCAAGTTGAATTAGGTTATTGATGTGGGCATGTTCTTGATGTCAAAAAGTTGCCTTTCATGGCCGCATCTAAGAGCTGAAAGTTGGTTTATTGCTAATAATATTAGTTGATAATTACCCTTTAATTACCAATCACTCACCCTCACAGGGAAGACCCCAAATCTTGGCAAAATTGTCTTGACCAATTGTTGTGGGAATAAATGAATATGAAAGCGTGATAGGAGGAGGAATTGTGGAGTAGTTTCAGGCCTTAAACAAAGAGCTGCGCCACCCTTATCCGTCTTCTTCCTATGTTCGTCCCCTTCTAGTGATTACCAACTTTGTCAAGAAATCAAAAGAGTTTAAAATCGGGTTAAAAATTGCTAGAAGGATTTGAAATCAAATTAAAGCACATGATTAAATAGAAAATGTGATATACATGTGTTGATTTTGACAGATAAATTGACTATAAAGTCTAAATTGTTGATTGCTGATAGATAGATGTCCATTTTGTCGATTTTTTTTTTAAATATAATATGTAAATGATTTAAAACATTAGAGATTAAATTTGTAATTTACACAAAACTCAAACTACGTAAAACATTATTAATAATATTTTCATACAATTTATTAAAAATATCATTCACGACGACAAAATATATTTAGGATAATATTATATTTACACTATATTTAATTATGATATAAATAGTCAAAAAAATAAATCTATTGCTCATATATTTATAATGTGTTTGTTAATTTTGCTAGCATAGAAAAAAATTGATTAAGAAATTTGATTAAAATACTTCGTTAAATAGAAAATACGTTGTACACGAATTGAATTAACACATAATACAATTTGTATCTAGATATTAGTGATTTTATTTTAAGCAGCAAGTACACGTGTCGCCACAAGTAATAAAGTGATAAATAGAGGGTTAAATCCACACGATTAAATTTTTAATTATTAATTTACTTTTATTTTAATTTTATTCAAACAACGAAAATTAGAATTTTCTTTATGATTAAATTACTAGGAAGACGAGAGCAAGAAATTAAAAAGGGATTAACTTCAATTAATTAAAATCTAGGAGTAAAATTATCTCTTAACAATTTACTTAATTAAATTATTTACTATTTTCAATTAATCAATTGGCGTGACTAAGTTAACCAAAAAATTCTAATTATCTAAAAATTTTCCCTGATGGTCAATTAAAAATAACGTTAGAAATTAAATTCATCACATTCTTATATGAATAAAAAAATAATAATTTATTAAGTTTAAATTCTCAATAATATTACACATGTTATGCATATATATATATATATTTGAGTCTCCAGCCTCCTCTCATCATCCTGTGTAGCGTTGCTATTCCAATGGCACATTATGCTTCATCGAGTGCTACAATGCTCAACCATAGGTTGCTCTTTGTCTTTATTAGAGGCTAGAGCGCTCTGTTGAGTGTTCTAACGTTGAAACTTCTTGTTTTTGACATTTTTGTCTTTGCAACTCAGTTTTACACATCGATTATACCTAAGAAGATAAATCCGCCTTTCAATTCCATAATCGAGCAAGCAAGTGATTTGATTTTTTTATTTTTTGCCACTTTTATTTTTAATTTATAGTTATGGATTGCTCATAGAAAGAGCCGCTGTTTGTTCTTGTTTTTAATTTATACAAGAGTATTTTGGTGGGATATTCCTAATCCTAATTTGCTCTATTTTTTTTATTAAAAAAGATTATTTTATAATTACCATCAATTTATATATTTAAATGCTAAGATCAAAGCTGTCCAAAAAACAATAAATAAATGAACAAGAACAATTAATTGACTAGGATCCCAATGTTAAAATTGTTTTTGATTAATTGTATTTTATTAATGATATTATTTAATTAATATTTTATCGTGGGAATCAGTGAAGACGAAACTATAACATTGTTTTTATCGTCTTCTTTCTTTGTTCCTCTTTACCTTTTTTTTTTTTTTTTTTTTTCTTTTAATTAAAATATGGGAAATTAACCAAATAAACTTTATAGCTTTATAGCTTGAGATCAGTTACACGACAATTTTGAAAAAAATTTACAGAACAAAAATCTTAAACTTTAAGAAAAATACGATGCAAATCTTGCAATCACGTTTCACATTAAAAAATGTCAATGCAAACGCAGCAGTCTCGTTAACGTCAAGAATTGTATAACGAAGATGTCCAAAGCAGCAACGACGAACGTTCTTCAATAACGAGGGACGTCCAAGGCTAATTCACGAGGCGGGTCGTTCTCTCGGCCATCATAAGGGCGATGGATGTCCTTGTTGGCCATTGGATGAAGTGATTGACGTCCTTCAATAAGGATGGACATCCGAGATGAAAGGAGGGGCGTTGGTGGATGAAGAGTCATGCCCGTTGGATTGAGGGGCAAACGTCCCTCAACGAGGATAGACGACTAAGATGGAGTTAGGTCATCCTCCAAAGGTACTCGTGGACGTTGTGTTGGAGGGGGTCATGTGCAAGACAAACGCTTTTTTAAACAGAAGCAGACTCCCTCCACTTATGACGAACATCACTCGTCCCAAAACTGACGTCCCTGGACTTAAGACGGACGTCCCTCGTCCCACAACGAATGTCCCTCGACTAAAGACTATGTCATTTAGCCTACAATGGACGTCATCAGCCAACAACGAACGTCTTAAAGCCTACAATGCACATCCCTCCACTTCGTTTAATATTGAGGGACGTCCGTGAATGCTAGGGGACGTCCATTGATATTGAGAGATGGTTGAGAGACGTCCCTAAACTTATCCAATCATGGTCATCCCTCAATGCCACAGGCATTCTTCATGCAATATCCGTCCATCAATTCTAAACGACAATTTTGACCAACTTTCAACTCTATCTACATAAGCGGTAAGAATGTTCTTTGTAAGACATTTTTTAATGAGAAACGTGATTGCGAAATTTGCGTCGTTCTTTTTCCATAGTTCAAGATTTTAATTGTCCTCAAATTTTCTTCAAGTTTTATCGTGTAACTTATCCCAAACTATAGGGTTTATTTTATTAATTTTCATAATATTTTTTAAAAATATAATTCATACTAACAAAAACAAATGTAAGGTAATGGCAAATTTATAATTTACTTTGACAGTCAATTATGCAGGACATACACAAATAGACTCAACAGGCCCATACCTATAATCTATATAATGTCATTTAATATTTTAATATCAGTTGTCTTATTTTATTTCATCTTTTAATTTTTGTTCATTAAGTCATAATGTTTGATCTTGAAGTATTTTATTTCTTTGAGAGTTACTTCTCTAGTTTTCACTAATTTCTTATTTTGATTACAAAAAAGAACTTCCGCTGCACCACTCAGACATAACATATATGTATTGTTAATTCATTGGTATAATAATTATGATAAACTATAAATAGTTAAATTAAAGGAGCTAATTATTTGCATGCCAAAAAGTATTACTATGATGTATTATTTCAATTTAGAACACATATAGAGTAGATTCTATAAGAGTTTTAGAAAAAATATGAAGTTATAACATCCGTATTTGGAAGTAAACGACAACTGATACCCTAAATATTTCTTTTGATCAAAACGACTCTCGTTATTTAAGTTATTAGCAAATTGACTTTTGCTGCGATAGAATGCCTTAAATTTAACTTCATTAGCATATGATGGCAATTCTAACCCACAATAACTATCTTGACCCACGCAATTTCACATGTACACGATAACTATAAGCACCATATTGCATGAATATATTCATTTATGTAGTCATGGAAATATGTAACCAAGTTGTGGAAGTGGAATTGATTCTATAAAGTAAGAGTTTTGAGAAGTGTTATAAGAAAGTTGCATGTAATGTAGTTGGAAAAGGAAAGAATGACAACAAATACTATCATAAAAATAGAGTATGATCTTACTTCTCAATCATTATTTCACATTTTCTTCCAAATTTACAACACAATTTTCTCCTCGGCTTTCATCCGTCTTTTCTGCTCCTCACGCTGCCTTTGCTTGCTGTTTCAAAAACCAGTTTTGATAAATACATCAATAAGTTAATACTCCATATACTCACTATTCCTATGTAACGTCCCCTAGTGCTCATAGTACAACATTGTTTGTTTTGAGCAGAGGCTCACACAGTTTTATTTTTTGGATTAGCCCAAAACACATTGTACTACGTAGGGAAGGGAACTCTACTTATAAACCATGCATGTTTTACTCTTCCAAGCGATGTTGGATTGTGCACCCCCACTAATATAGGTCGGACCCATACCTGAGTCTTTCCCATTCTTCATAGAGCGGGCTGCCATATCCTACTTTCTAATTGTAACTTTGCGACACGTCAATTATTGATTGATGCAATTAATGTAATGAATTATAAATAATTAAAATATATCATTAATTGCACCTATTATTGTTTGTCACCTCAAAAAGTAAGAATAGGGAGTAGTAATAGAGTAAACATTGCATTGTTCATATATAAATCATCTCCAAGAAGGGCACAGCCAGATGCGTACCAAAAACGATTTTCATGAAAATTTCAATTGGCCATGAACATTAATGAATAGACAGGAGGAGTCAGAGACTAAACTCACTCGTTTCTCTTCTTCCATCTTGGCTTTGATGTAGGAGTAAAGAGCCACACCCGCAATCGCAATGCATGTTCCAATTCCAGTTTGAGTTGAAATTTTGTTGCCTGCAAACACGGATAGAAAAATGTTGAGTGTCGACGTCGAAAACGGTTGAACAAATTTTCTAACAACAAACTGCGGAATAAAAGAGATTACCGAAGACGATGATGGAGAAACCAATCACAAATACACGTTTCAACACGTTGCCAACAGCGTGAGTTAAAGGAGCCACCCTCTCCAGAGTGTTGGTGGCCACCTGGGTGCATCCGAAGACAAAAGCAAAAAATATAATAATTCAATAAAGATTGCATTTTGCCATTAACACGACATTGTACTGACTGTTCTCAAGGGAAAGCCAAAGCGGAAAGAAAGAGATACCTGATTGTAGAGATGATAAAACATTCCTACCCAGAAGAGATCAAAGAGCAACTTATTAAGACCAACTTTAGCAATTGCATCATTAAACCCATGCTTAAGCAGCTGAGGGCCATCTATCTGTGACCCCAAATGACCAAATATATAGATCAAGGATAGAATAAAAATGCATATTGCCAAAGCTGCTTAATCAGCGTAGATGAAACAAAACGTACGATGGCAGCAGGAGGTAAACAGAAAAGAAGTGCAATTATGGAAATGTAGGCATACACATTTGTGCTATCCATGTCCGTCTGCACGTAAAAAAGGGGCAAGTAATGAAGGAGGTTACAATAAAAATTTCTGTTTGAGATGCAATGTATACTTCCAAGTGATATTACCATGGCTTTCTTTGAGTAAATACTCCTGTAAGTAAAAGAGATGTTGGAAATCATAGCACTAATGAAGCCAAGCCAATTGAATGAGAGTTCAGTCAATGATGCCATTGAAACACCTGTTTAGAATAGAGGTGACAGGGGGCAAAAATGAACCTTGTGCTGATTCTCCTAAGCGCGAATTTTCGTGCATGAATGAAGAACTGGATAAATAAACAAGAGCTTACCAATAACAACAGGGGCCAATGAAAGCCATAGAGATACAGGGATCGCCTGTCCAAGTATGAACTGAGAAGCAGCAGCATTGAAGAAAGGTTCGAGAGCTGAAACAAATAATCTCCTATTAGCTAAGGACAAACTTCAGGGTCATGTTCTTAAATATTTAAAAGAAGTCTTAATTTACATGAGAGAACAAATTTGCTTATCCACCTTTAATAGTATGTGTGAAGGAGACAGCAACAGCAGCGAAGGAGACATTGCTTGTCACATGGCCAAGTGCATGACAGAAAGCTACAGGGATGAGAAGCTTCAAGAGATTCGAATCAACGGGCTACCAACAGAAACACCAGTTAACTCCCATTTCAAATTCAGAGAAATTCAAGAATAACCACGGTTTATGAATTTACTAAGAGTCCCATAGAAACTCTTGAATCAATATGTATGTAATTGTCAAACCATCTAACTCAACGCTAACTACGATTATCAACAACATAAAAGAGGAGCTATTGCGCCTGTTTGGCTCAGCTTGTAAGATAGAAACGATATTGAGCTCGTTCGACTAAAGTTTTTAAAAAATCATTGAAGATCGATCACTTACAGCGCGCTTAGGAAGACCCACAACCCAGCTTAACAAACAATAGACCACCCCGACAAACAAATGAACGACCGAGACAAAACTGCATTGGCACCAAAACAAGATTAACTACATCACCAATCATAATTTTAATCGATAATTAACAATTTAGATTTTGAAAAATAGCAAGAAATGTACAGCATACTCACTAAGGGTAAGGGAAGTAGTTATAGATCTTCTTGTTAATGATGTTGAAGATAACGTTCAGAAAGTACCTGCAAAGAGGATAAATCAGCAATTTTAGCGATAATGCCGGCCGGTTCAAGTATGGATTTTGACATGAAGAAACGGGGGTATATTATGAAAGCGTGCGCACCAGGTACATTTTTTAGGGGAATGCGTGACTTACCACATGAAGAAAAAGAAGCCGGTGACAAGAGCCGGATACTTGTTAAAAAACCCCACCGGAGCAATTTTACCTTCCCTGTGAGAACACCAAGTCAGATAGAGGTTATTAGTCGAACACTGACTCACCAATTAGGCCGAGACATTACGGAGGAAACGGACCTCACCCGGCGGAATCGCTCCCTCCAGCGGGTGAGGAGGCAGCAGCGAGGCATGGCCGAAGAATCTCTCTCTTACTCGATCCAACGAGTCCTGCTGGAGAGTGCTGGATTAGTAGAGCAGGACGGAGTTGCCTTCCCCATAGTAGGTTTCCTCCGTCGCCAGTCGACCCAGATGACACTAAGCATACGTGGCTGCTACTCTCTCTCGGCCGCTTTCGGAGGGGAGGAATTCCGGCGAATGCGGATGCGCGTGATAGCACGCGAGACTCCATAACTAGTGTACAGAGAGAAGAGGGAGAGAGGGAAATCAGAACTACGCTCCAGTAGCTCAAGTGAGCAAATATACGTTAAGGAACTCGAACTCGACCTCGAACTCGAAGAGGGTTGCAACCGAATCACCCACTTGGCATAGCATATTAATCAAATTACAACTAGGCTAAGATCACAGCATTTCAGTGAAGTTTCCGACGACTTGGATCAGACGGCGGGGAAGCATTGGGAAATAGGGAATGGTGGGGTAGGGCTTATCCCAAATGAGAGGCTGAAGGCAATGGGATTGGCTTGTCCACTGGTTTACAAGTTTCCGTTTTGTCTCGTGACATTATCTTCTCCATTGTCTTTCCTGTGATGGGGGGGTTTGATATTTATCATCTTCACAGGAAAACACGTTTCAGGCCAAATATCTGATGGATTTTCTGCGACTGAACAAATTTTTAAGCAATAACTAAATATTTTTTTAACAAATCAACAATATTATTTTGAAATCTCAACACTCAATCATTTTTTCTAACAATTTAATTGTTGAATTATGATAAATAGATGATGCAAATATTGTCGTTGTTTGTTGAAAGAAACATTACTGCAAAGATAATGTCAAAATATTACTCTCTGTAAATTCTAATTTTACTTTATTTTTATGCTAAAATCGCAATAATTGAATTAATATTACCACGAAGATGATTTCTGCAAGCTCCAGTATGAGTTTTCTCGTCGTCGAAAATAATTATCACGTTTTCAATTTTTCGAATATCTTCGTGTCGTCGAAAACAATTCACTCCTTCAGAAAGGTTACATTCCACAGTGGAACGATGTCTACGGAATGTCGTCGTTCCCCGCAGAATGTAATATTTCTGAAGACAAAATGTTGTTGTTCAACTAATATTTTAAAACTTTTTAGTAGAAAGACAATGTTTTGCAATGGAACGTTAATATTTTTTAATGAAAAATGTAACAGTGATAGTGATGTTCGCGGCATCTATTTCACGGATACTCTCAAACTTTGGATCGAGGGCATAAAAAATTTAATCACGTGAAAAAAAGTGTCACTAAAATTATATTTAATGTCATTTTCTCTCTATCAAACTGTCCCAAAAACATTATTTGGATTATTTGAATAGTGTAGAGTCTATTCGCATTGGGGTGGAATTGGGTAGATATTGGAGTGGTCTATCCATTTGTTGGGTCATTCTTTTTGGCCTCCATACTTTGCATGGTCCTATTGCTATTGGGCATTACTAGGTGATATGTTTTTGTGTATATCGTCAAATGTAAGAGTGGTGATTCTCTCTTGGTGAATACTATCTAAAATGTTTGTTTTTTTAGAAGAATATTGTAAATCCTATTTTTCATAGTGAAATTTTTCTAGACTTGGTCTTGTAGTTTTTCCTGATTTGATTTTCTACATAAAAAATTTTGTGTCTATTTTTGTTATTATTTTTCTTGTTTATTGACTGTTATATTTTAACGGTGTGGAAAAATATTCATCATGTTTTTTAGTCACATTTGCTATCATTTTTGTATTACTTATTCAGTGATATAATTATACTGTGTAAGTAAATTTTGTCAAATAAGACAAAATTTTAACTTGAATCATTTGTGACTCTTTCTGTCATTATGAAAACTGCACAACTTTGTCTAATCCAAAACCAAGACAATTTAGTTCAACCTAATATATGACCCAGGCCACAAACTGAGTCAGCCCAAGCCGCCCATCCTTAATTTTATAAAGTAAGGATTTTTATTTTAATTTCTTAAGAGTTTATCAAATAAAACAATTGTGTAGCAAAAAGGATAATTAACAATTTAGACTTATGTACTTTGAGGATAATTAACAATTGTGAAGATAATAGATAATATTTTATTTTAGTAAGAATTACATAATATTTATTCGGGTAAATAAAATAGTATTGAGATAATACTAATCAAGATAATTTTAAAAAACAAGAAGAAAAAGTCACTTGTGGTCTTAAAATGATAAGTTGGGTTGGGTCATGGCTCATTGTGGCTGCTTGGTGGGCACCCTCCATGTCCTTGAGGGGTCCAATTTCAGAGGCTTGATGGCAGCACAAAGCCTGAATTAGGCCAACAGGCTGGTAATGATGATTTCCCAAAATGACTTGCGGGTACCACATCCTTATTTTACTGTAAGAATAGGCGGTCTCTGATGTTTTAATTCTTTTCTTTGGTTGTCACTTAGGCTATGAGTTGAAGGGACGAAGAAAGCAAGAAAGGACTTGTGAATAATGAGTGCTTTCAAGCCAATATAGTTTAGTTTTTAAGCATGTGTTTGTGGTGGAAGCATATATTTATTTGTTTTTCAACTTGCGTGTATTCTTGTGTCGGCTGCCTATGATGGCAAAAATAATCTAAATGATGGTCTGACTCATGTTAGTGAGGAAATCAATCTCGTATTGTCTGAGAGAGTGAAAAATACATGATTTATAAGTAAAATATTTCTTCCAATTTAAGATAATGCGTTTTGGGTTAACGTTAAGAATAAAATTGTGCAGACTTCAAACCCACTACTACTACTAGGATCATTCTAATTGTGTAGATTAGGTGAATGATTGTCATTAAAATATTTTATTTTATAAGAATGTTATAAATTAGTAATTTCATTTGTTACTTGATCATTAATAATTAAAGAAATAATACATAAATTAATAGAAATCCTATTATACATAAAACACACTCTTTTTAATTTATATTTAGGATCCATGATGTATACATAATAAAAAAAAAAGAAGAATATTATGCCAATATTTTTTAATTTTATTTCTATTTTATTAAGAATATTACCAAATTATTTTATTTGTTGATATTGTGCAAAAATACATGTTAAATGTAGTGAGAGTTAGACTCATAGTTTGAACATTGTGACATTGGTGACTGCAATAATGAGGATACACATGTGTATGAATTTGACTGACGAACCAATTTAAGAGGCATTTTTGGCGATTGAACACTTGGCTTGTTACGATGGTGTCGACGGGTGGCACATGGGTCATCAAATGTGTTTTATGTAATGAAAGTGAAATCAAAATATGGATGGTCACATAGGTTCTTTAAGTAGAAATGTTGTTGTAAGAATGATGGTCAGGAATGGTTTGAAAAAACTGCTTTGAACTAATATTGAAATATCAAGATGAGAAGTAAGATAATAAATTTTAGAGCATTTTGTAGCATCGTAAAAAATTTTTAAAAAATCAAAAAATATATTAGCAATATCACAACTAAATTTATCAATATTAATATTATTTATATTATTATTGTCTCAAATTAGCAACATCGTTGGCACTAATATTGTCAATAGTTATACTAAAAATTCTATCTCTAATATAATATTTTTGCAATATTGTTACAATATATCTATAAATAGAGATACTAGTGTAAAGATATTCATAATTATGAAATCATAAAATTCTTTTATTTAATTGTCAAAATTCATCAATAAAATGGAAAGTTACAATTAGATAACCTACAATATTACATACACTCCATAAATAAGACGTAATACAAATAGATATTGAAGGTCATTTGCAAAAAATGTAATTAATTCATTTTTCATATCATAAAATATTTTAATAATGTCGTTGTACTTTTATGTACATGTTTAGAACTAGGAATAACATACTTTTTCATAAATTTTTCAAAAACTTCACATCAGTGAATGATAAAGGCAACTCGAATTGTTCGCAACAGATAATCTCCTTGACTATGACCTCAAAGAAGATATCATTGGGGTCAGTTTACTAAATTCAATAAAATTCAAGTGTTATATATAATGTGTTATCAAAATGAGTGAGCATGCTATAGTTAAAATCATACGATAAATCTGAGGATAAAAACATCAGTACGTTATGTGTTTAAAATAACTTACTATAAAGTGGTATGTAATAAAAAAAAAAAAGTCAATAATGTAAAAATATAAAACCTCAATGAAAAAAAAGTCATTCACAGAGTTTGAGCATACTATATCTTAGACATACGAGAAAATGCAATATTTGGCAATCACAATAACATAATAACTCTAATCATGTTAAGGATTTAACACCCATGGATATATCACAATTAGCTATTTCATTAGTTTATTCACATAACAACAAATATCTTCTTGTGCACTCAACAATGCATATCAAACAAAAACTCTCACTTGGGTAAGTCAATATACATTAAAGATAGGTCTTGTCACGAAGGTATGAGAACACATCTTAAAACAAATTTGATAAAACTTTGTACGTTCGTACTGCTCAGTAAAACAAATAAATGCAAATCTTGATTAAGTATATTGCTTTTAAAAGCTTAAATTGTCAAATTTCGATACCTAACATAATACCATTGTTAGTATGAATCTAAAACTTTCATGATAATGTTTGCAACCCCAAAAATCATGTTAAAACAATTTGGATTTCAAATGGACTAAATATCCAAGGTGAACCAAAAGAGAGAAAGCGTAGGGGCTTACCAAACAAAGATGCTATGGCGTTATAACATCCCGACATTCAGTAGAGTGTGTCGCGACATAACAACCACAACGTGCAAACACGTGTCCACCACAATGCCCCATTGTTGTGACCTCAAACGCCTATGTGCGATATGAGTCGCACCCCCACGTATCACTGCAACCGTGAAAAGCATTGTGGCATGATAAACTATTATGTCGTGGCATAAAATGTCAAATTTTTGTTTTTCCATTATTTCAAAACTCTTAAGTGTTACTCTCAAAACGTCACGGCGTTAATTCATTCCTGATCGAGTTTCTCCATGAAACTCTATCTTTTCAGTCAACAAATTCAACACCCAACTATTCTAACCTATATCAAATGTGACTTGACATGTTTTCGAGTATTAATTGATGCCACCAAAAATTTCGAATCTTTCTTCATAAAAACCGAATTTACATATAAATCTCAAAAGCCCACGACTTTAAAGATGAGCAAACAAATAATCCGACTCACCTACAAAATTCCTTTTCAATTTCACCTTTCAATCCGATTCGGATATTCTGAATCAGTGTTTCTTCCACCAAAATTTGGATGCACAACAAAATTCTCACGTAAGGTTCCTAATTTCTAAGAGAAATTATTCACACGGAGGAGAAGTTATCTTACCTCTAATTCTACAATTCTAATGTCCCGAATTCCACCCTCAAATGTCAGACTTCTCAGACCTTAATCCTCAAGGAAATTCCGTCTGTCTAAACTTCTGGGTTGGCTTCCGGCCCGCCTGAACCAAGCCCATGAGTTCAAACTTAAATTAGTATCCAATAATATTTTATTCATAGTAAATTCTACAGTTTATGTCTGTTTCAACCTCAAGTCAGTGTTTACTGGAAGCAAGGTTGGAATTATGAATGATGTTGTTCAGTCTAAAGAAGGATTCATGGATAGTCACCATACTTCTTATACAAGTCTTTAGCACTCTAGGGTCTAGATCTGCCTGTGCAGTCGCCTCAAATGAAATCCACTGCTTCACGTGAGTCTAACAGGGATGACGAGATCAGAAAACAACATTCTCCTTGTTTGCGCCGTTTTTTTTGCCTAAAGTGAGTTATGTTTTGGGTTTTTAATGCAAAAATACTTTCGTTTTTTCATCCTTTGTCTATCTAAGTAACCAAAAAACTGTTACTGCAACTAAGTTGCAGAGAGAGGGCTCTGCAATATCCATGCAAGTTCCATAGTTGACCTAAGTCGAAGGAGGGTGGGAAACGACAAAATCATACAGGAGATAGAAAGAAAGATTTGGTGGGAATGATGGCAGATGAGGGCAGTTTGGATAATTCATTCTTATGCATGAAATACTTAATCTATCTTAAAATCTTGTCAAATATTCAACTTTCCTTGAATTACAAGTGAAATGATGCATCGTTAGAATGGATTTTTATGGACTATTTTTGTCCATTTCCTGTAAATTGCACAATTAGCTTCCATTATTGTGATAACACAGTCTTCTCGACAGTAGACAGACCCACCCTCCATCACTCATTTCCACTTCCAGTCGTCAGTCTTGACTCTCTCTTATCTACTGCTTTCTTACCAACAAAGCCAATTATATCACTCGCGTTCCCACCAACCTAAAAGATAAGGAATTCTTAAATATATTGGAGGAACCCAGAAAAAATTCCTATTATTACAGGACTGTTGAATAGAGCGTGAAATGAAGAACAGATGCTTATAAAACTTAAAATATCAAGCATTAATGTCACGGAGAGAAATTCACTTTCTCATATGGGTTTTGGCTTGTGATCCATTTCATTTTAAACAAATGGAAGAACAACTTTAGAGAAGAATCTTCCACTTCAACCTCACCTGAAACTAATAATAATTGAGAGCAAAGAAAGGGACGGGGATGAATGTGGGGAAAGCAAGGAAAACTGCAATCAAATTTTCTGGGGAAAAATTCCCCACGCAACACTCGGAAAGTGTCATTTTTTTTTCTCGGGAAAAGGGACAGAGAAAAGTAAGAGAATGGTGGGGGCGAGAGAGAGTAGAAGATGGACTTTCACAACATGACAATTATGATTGCTGATAGAAACAGTCTCAAATGAGTTGGATCCACTACCCACTCTTAACTTTCCTGTTTCCCCTCTCAAGTTCATCCCTCTCCCTCTCCCTCTCAGTCCTCTCACATACACGTAGACCTTTAGCTCTTTGATTCACAGGTACTCCTGTTATGTCCTTTTTCAAATCGACACATCATTACTATTACTTATAATGATTTAACATTGATGATTGTCACTGATGAGGGACTGAATTGAGATTGTCAACAAATTTATCATTAGATTTGTGAGATTAATTGGCTAGATTCAGAGAAAAAAAAAGGATAGGATAAAGATAAAACAAAGTGGAAAAGAAATCTTAAGAAAATCTTTAATTATAGATATTTAAATTAAGAACAATGCAGGTAAATTGTGAGGATGGTGTTATTTTCTCTTTCAGTATTATTAGATTTAACTTCGTTCTAAGTTCATCTCTTACCATCTTAATCAAAAATTAGTGTAATTAATATTTTTTTTAGAGCATAAACAAAGAGAACTCTAATCTTTGCATTAAAGTTTGCAAAAAAAAAACTTCAGATTTTTGGGTCCTACAGATCTTGGCTTGAGGGGTACCCTTAAAAAAAACAGACATACCCATCTTTTAAATGTTGTTTAATTGATGTTTAACGCTTGATTAAGTCATGTTAATAATCACTGTCTTCCACCCAAATTCTCTCCAACAGGGCTGATCTCATAAGAAATATTACTTGAATTTAGGGTTTTCTTTTTTTGTCATTATTTAATGCAAAGGAGATGAGAATCCCCATTTCAGAGCTGAACACAAACGTGAAGCTTAAATCATTCATCAACTAAGATAAAAGATGGTGGGTTCAGTCTTTTTCTTATTGGACCACTCCTTTAATCTTTACACTAATCAAAATTTAAAGCTGTAACAATACTTTTTTCTTGTGTTTTTTTTAATTACAAAAAGTTAAAGAATGTCTCTTATGAAATATTTCTATAAACAAAGTATAGCAATCCTAAACTAATTATATCCCAACGAAAAAAGAAGTGTTTTAGGTCTTTAAAATAGTTCAACTCTCTTTTACAATACTCAAAGTTTGATCCGTAAAGTCTCACTTTGAAGTCTTAGGCTCGTTAACACAATACTGTCTGCTTGTAGAGTCATGATTTTTTTAAATTTTACCAAAAACGCATTGTACTGAGTTGAAATAAAAATTCTACGTACAAGTAATTTATCTTCCCATTTCTGAAACCATGTTGGCTTATGCAGTTCCCGTCAGTCTTTCATAATTACTTGATTTTGGATTAGACTTCCTTCACAAAATGGACATCTCATATACATATATAGATGAAAATTATCATATTTTTTAGGTGTCACTTATGAGAGATAGATATAGGATTTGGCTAAACTATTGAAGGTATCCAAGGACAACGTTGTTTGGAGGAGTACAAGTATAATTTTGTTCGTTATAATGATGGTGTCCCCCAAAAACCTTGCCCAACAATAACACATGCAGGTGATTAATTTCAATAAATTCATCACAATAATATCGATCTTTTCTTACCACTCAAAATTCTAATCCAACATACACCCGCTCACCAAACATAATTATTCAATTCTTAAATTCGTCACCATTACATTTTAAACTAAGTGGTGGTGGGCAGTCAATATTATCTTAGTCTTTACAAACAAGCAACAATTAGTGCATGTTTCCATCTTGAACCCTTCATGCGATTAATGGTAAATAATATTATAATATTTAGTGATATTTACCACGATAATTAACCCTAAATAAGAAGTTCAGACTCTAATTCTAGCAGTAATTGAATTCTTGGAGGATCCATTATTTCAATATCTCCATTAAAATGGGAAGAAATTATGGTGAGAGGTGAAGAACTCTATTTATGGGAGTTAATTTTTCATGTCCCATTCAATTAATTGGAAATATTAAATATTCCACCACGTCTGACAATGACATGTTACTATCACAAATTAAAATCACATTAATGTCGAGGTTGCCTTGCCATCCAATCGACTAAATTTCCAAAATAAAATTTTCTACATTTAAATGCATTTCAGACGTACAAATCATAATTAATATTTAAAAGAAAATTGGGAGTATATGTTAATTGAAACAACAATATTTAGGAAATTTCATAATATCATGTGCAAATTAATACGTTCATTCTTATGTTAATTAGAACCTTAAATAATTCCTTAACTACCACTTATATTTAAGGAAAATTAACAAAACAAACTTTAAACTATTATATCATCGACAAACCAAAATTTAAAGTAATTTCGTGAACAACTAAAATCTAGAACTATGGGAAATAAAAAAAACAAATATCGTTGTCACATTTTCCATAAAAAAAAACTTTGAGACAAACATCACAGTCATGTTTTTCATTTAAAAAGGTCTCAGGATGTCACACAGACGTCCAACGGACATCCTACAACGACGAGAGACGTCTTTGTAAAACCTGTGAATTTTATAATAATAAAATTTATATATTAATTTTTCACGTGATATTCGGTTAAACGTTGAAAAGTTGACCCAATTTATTGTGTAGCCACTATGTGTGATTTTTTGGTCTAGTAGTCCAAATTAATAAAATTAGGTATTTTCAAATGACAAATTATTTGAGGAAATAAATTTGGTAAATTAATTTAGTTAGAAAAATTTTATTAGTTAGCATTTAGAAAGTATTGACATTTAGATTGGATTTATTTAATACATAAAATATATTTTTATTTTATTAAATTAATTAATTAAATAAAATTAAAATAAAGAAAATGAATAAAAAAGAATTAAAAGGAGAAAGAAAAATAGAGAAAAGAAAAAGAGAGTTTGACGAGAGAGAGAGAAATCAAACGTTTGGCGAAAGTGAGGTGTGAAAAACGTTTGCAAGGGGTTAGTGACCAAATTTTATGATGGTCGTTTGTGACTTAATTTATTTTTCCCTTCAATTTGAAAGTTAAAGTTTGGAAATTTCGTTAGTTTCGGATTCGTGCTAAAAGCTTGAATTTGAGGGATATCTCTAGTTTATATTGGTAGAATTGAAGTTTTTATAGGTTATTTGTTATTAGAAGACGAAAAATGGGGAAAACCACGTGTTTCCGGCGGGGAAACAACGCCTGAGTCCTGCTTCGGTCTACCAATGTTCTTGCCCAATCGACTCGAGTTGACCTATTGCGTGTTGGAAATGCACAGGTCGAATTTTGGTCGACCAAATAGCGTGCGATTGTCCACAACGGTCAACTGCAGATGTAGGTCCGGTCAACCGCAACAGTGTCGGTCAATCGCAGTTCTGTTTCTGGTAGACTGCGAATGGGGCATATTGTGCATAAATGGTCCTAGGTAGACTGCGGGAGGTCCCTGGTTGACCGCACAATGTATTTTTATACGTTTTTGGGACATTTATGCGTCAGTTGAATTCCTATGCTCAGTATAGGACTCTTCCACTATTTTATTTGTCATTATTGAAGGAAATTCTTATCATTTGACATAATTTTTTGATGTGCCCCAAGAACCGTTCACCCGAGCCCGGGCCAAGAGGCTCGTCACTTTTCTAACGTGTTCTTATTTTGTAAGGAACTATTATTCATTGGGATTCATGGAGACGCCAAAGCATGAAGACAAAGAAGTTCAGTGCCATGTTCTCACGTGGAGCCCTGCAAACCCTAATTGACTAGATTCGTTTTGTTCCGGCGTGGAGGAGTTTTCGGGAGTCAAGGCTCACAAGGTTATTTGAAAGCCATTTAATGATATTCTATGTTAAATCTATCATTTTTAGATATTTGATGCTGGCTATTTGGTTGGGAATTATTTTTTGGTGAATTTTTATTTCAATTTATGCTTGTAGGTTTGGAGGTGCTCGGTTTGCATGTAAACCGAGCCCTCATGCTCTTACTTTGTATTTCCAAGGGCATTTGTGTCTTTTTCTCTTGTAAGGTCATTAGGAGGTACTTAATCCCTCCTAATGCAATTTGAAATCAGATTTGAAAACCCTAAAAGGAGAGCTCTCAATTTTGTTCTTGGAGGTTTGCGGAATTCCCTTCTCGGCCATCTTCCACACTACAAATCAGTTTGTGCTTTCTTGCTAGTTCTTGCACAAATCGATTCTTGCTACTTCTTCCAGCATCTCTTCTTTGCATGGTGGTGTTTTGGGGCGTGGAGGTAGAAGAGCTAGCAACCCCCATTGGAGAGAGTCATCTTTTGAGTTGGCCGAATCAGTCGCCCCTCTAGTGTTGGGGGTTTAGCGGACTCCATTGGTTTGTAACTCGTTTCTCATCCTTTTTATTAAAAGAAGGTTTCGGTTTCTTGAAGTTCTTGACCTAGATCTGTGTTGTTCTGGATGTGGTGTGATTTTTATTGAGATTTTGGATGTATTGATCTCGTTTTGGACAGAAATAGAAGTAACCGAGATTCTGTTTTATGCACAGAGCAGAATCTGTTCCGATTTGTGGTTGTATTTTACCTTGTTTATGGTTATTGGATGACGCCCATTTTTGGTAGAGATAATCTTGAGATTGTTAAGTGACGCTCCTCCAAATTTGGCGTTGATTGGCCGTATGCAAGTCGAGATTTTGTTGTTTAAATTATGGTCGCTAAAATCTGCCCTGGAAAACCCTAATCCGAGGGTTAATTTCGTCAGAGCATATCTCTTTGTGTAGAATGCATCTTAATCTGAATTTTTGATATGATGTTTCTTGGAATGTTGGTCTGAGCCCCTGCAAATTTCAGCCTTAAACTCTTTAAGCTCCGTGAGTTACAATTATTTGAATTCGGATGATTGGATAGATTTCCTGCATAGTGGCCGATTGGAGTTGTTGAATTCCGTACAGTTTTGGACTCTATCATTTTAGGCTCGGTTCAATTCATGAATTTCTAGCCCATTCTTAATAAAATCATACTCGATTGACTTTTGCTGAGTCTCCTCGACTATTGAGCCTTGAATGGTTGCAGGCTTATCCAATCGACCATTATGATGCTCCAGTTGACTATCAACGTATCTCGTCGACACTGGCTAGTCTCGATTGATTGTTGTTGAGTCTGGTCGATGCTGCGAGGTCCCAATTAACCTTCGTTTTGCCTCGTTGATTGTTACGTGGTCTGAGTTGATCACTGTTGTGCCTTATCGACCGTGGTTGGGTTTGAATGGTTTCAGCTTTGTCTTCTCGACTGCTGAGTTGTTCAGATCGAGCGTGTCGTGTTCCGTTGACTATCGCTATGTTTTGTCGACCGATGAATCTTTCATTCTTTCTAGTTGTTTGTTAAGGTGTCGAGTTGACCACGTTTATGTTTTAGTCGACTGCAATGTTTATTTTTCGGAGTTGAGTTTAGCGAACTTCATTCAGCTTCACCATCTATACACATCAAGAGACTATCTCGTGCAATATTTTGCTTGAGAAGACTGATTGTTTGTATGTGCGAAAGGGTGATAGAACATTGGTGACATGTCTTCGGGTTTTGAGCCCTGAAAGTCAAAAGAGTGGTAGGGCAGTGATGACACACTCCTTGGATTTCGAGCCCTAGAACTTGGCGAGAGTTTTTCCTCACACGAATATTGTAGGTAGCTAGTTGAGGAGCAATCCATTGACAACAACCTTATATGTTACCACGATTATACTAGTTGTGTACCATGGCTCGTTGACAACTCCAGTAACATGTTGGATCTCCAGATTGTTGTTAGTTCATTTCTTCTACCTCATGAGGTGTTGCTATCTACAGATGGGGCGCCTTTCTGTGATGTGTTTCGGATGAGTTTTTGTGTGACCATGCATTTTCATTAATGACGTTTTCGCATAGAAACAATGTTTGACATATGTTTGTGATATAATTGTCTATGTATACAACAAGTTTTGTTGAAGCCACATCAATGATCATGTGCTTGTTTAATAAAATGGTAAAGAGTTTTATGATTGAAAATCTATGTACAGTAAATGAGAAACATGACATTGTTTTTTTAAAGCATGAGAAAAATCATTTTTGCATGCATTGCATTTAGTATAGATTCCCCAATTGAGTTTGTCACTCACCCCTTAGACTATATTTTTTTCTAGGTTTGATGTATAGGTTTGTTACGGGGTTGTTGTGGGTGCTTCGATTTCCCCTTGGAGGAGTGGAGGTTCGTCGGTCCAATCCCTTCATCTCGGTACGTTTGAAATTTGTTGTTTGGTGTTGTTTGATTTGATTACTGCACAATACATTCTTTATTTATTTTATACTATCTTCGACTCTTGGTGGTTATTATGTAGATCCCAACCCATATGATTTGGATTTTGAGTTTAATTTTATGTTAAGATTTTTGTTTGATCCTAGCCTTGGGCTAGGCTATTGGGTTCTCTTTGAGAATCGGGTTACCTAACTCGGCTATTCTGTTAGACCTACCTCCGGTTCTTGACACATCCAAGGTTGATCCACAAGGAGGGGTATCTAAGGACACTATTGGGGCCATTGTAATTAATTTTTGAGATAATTAATATATTATATTGCGTATCGATACGTGTTAAATTATGACTTGTATTTATAAGGTAAATGTTATGGGATAAAAATTAAGTATGAAAATGTGAAGAAAAGTTGTAATTAACGAATTCGGACGCAAGCGAACGACACATGGACGAGGAATGTCGTCCGAAACTGCATGGAACGCCGTCCCTGCATTTTGGGACAATGCCGGACGGAGCCCTCGCGTCCTAATTCGTCCCCTGTCTCTAACTTGACTTTTCGGACACATGCGGACGAATGCGGATGCATGCAGACACTGTGATTTTGAATCTGTTCAATTTCTGGACAGTTTCGGACGCATGCAAACGCAAGATTTGGATGCCTTCCTTCGTCCGAAAACGCGATTCTGTCAGGAAGAATGGTGATTTCAGACGAATGTGGACGAGGCCAGGACGACTCCTCTCTTCCAAAATGTCCCAGACCTACGAAAAATTAGGGATTTAATAATATAAACTCTTGTCGCGTAGTCATTAAAAGCGCACTATGGCGACAACGGAGTCGACTCACCCACGCTAAGGCACACCTCCCTCCACGTCGAGGTAACGTCTCTCCATCCCGTTCAGTGTACGTGTGTTCCCTCCAAATCTAGTTCTGCGATTTAAGCCATCCTTTTTCTGCCTTTTCAGTCCAACTTTTCTTCCTGCGTGAGAGAGAGAGAGTCTTCCTGCGAGCGAGAGAAATCTGTCCAGTAGAAATTGTGTGTTCTATGAGTTAAGTGTATTCATGTGTTTCTTCAACGTGGATCGTGAGGGAAGAGGTGATAGTGAAGCTCTGTAAGCTGCGGAGTGAGTTGCGATTTTTGCTGTCCGTGATTGAATTCTTCAACAAGGTAAGGATTGGGTAGTATCTTGGCTAGTGGAGGCCCTACCCACAAGTAGTGTGCGTGAGTTGTGTTAATTCCTTTGCTGATAATTCTTGTGATTTCTCCTTACTGCAATTATTGAAATGCGATGCTTTACTTTAATAGCGAAGTGATGAATGCTTACTGCTTGAATGATAATTCCTGATGTTAAGCCCTGTAGAATAAAATGAAGAACCGAAGATCACCTTAGGATATGATAAGCATGAACAAACTAAGAGTTTCATTGACGATGATTCTGTTATGTGAATTCATTTTATTGCTTTATTTGCTCTAGCGATAGTCTCCATAGATGTTAATGCTGTTTTTTCCTGCTATTATTAGTGTTAAAGTCTCTGTGATAACTAGAAATTCTTACACCATTAATCTGAGCATGTTTAATTAACTAGGTAATATTTGTAATGCGAGCATGTTTAATTAACTAGGTTAATATTTGTAACAAGAACTAAGTTGTTAACCCAACTCAAGTTATACCATTAAGTCATGCTTTATGTTGAACGTACACTATCATTAATGCTTAGCAACTTATCAAGTATGTTTCCACTTAATAGTTATCCATGTCTTTAATATTAAAAGCATGATAGTTCACGATCACATCGTTGTTTTATTTGTTATTTAAAAGCATGATAGTTCACTGTTATGTTCGCTGTATATTTCGCTTTTAGAAGCACGCTAAATTGTCATTTTCCTTTACTGCTATATTCTGAAAATTCAAGCATGATATTCATATTCGTTGTTTCAATTCGCTGTTATAATTGTTCGTTTTAATTACTGTTATTCTTAATTTAATTATATGCGCTGTATAAATTATCGTTATTTTATATTGTAACACCCCGACTTTTTAAGTGGAACAATTATCGAGGTATTACCAAAAACGTACTCGTTAGATTATATATTATGGAAATTAATGTAATCAAAATAAAATAAATATTAATTAAATTAAATTATAATATATATGTGATTAATTGGGTTAATATTTATAATTGTGAATTGTTGTTAAATAACTGAACCGGTTCAGTTGGAGAACCGATTCAGCATTCCTCATTTCGTTAGGCATTTGGCCATTTGACGAAATGAGAAAGGAAGGGTATTAAGATTTAATTTGGATTATTGGAGATTTAAAATGGATTATGACTAAAAAGGAAAAATTTAAAATAGGGATGGATAGGGGATGAACCAGTTCACTGAGTGAACCGGTTCAATCAAATTAAATGAATGTCCTTCGGCCATTCACTAAGAAGAGAGACGAAATGAGGGAGAGAGAGAAGAGAGTGAGAGAACCCGAGAGAAAAAGGGGGAGCGAGAGGTCGAATCTGGAAGAACGGTGACGGGGCTCCAGCGCGGACTCGGGCGACGCTGTCCAGAGCAGGCTCCTGCGGCAGGCGAGCGAGTGGCTGCAAGCGACAAGGAACAGAGAGTCGCGGGAGGTTAGGGCTCGAAATCGGAGCTCCCAGTGGCGTGTTTTCCGGCGGCGATTGGAGGTATGTTTGGTCGATTCTTTCCTCCTTTGCTTTCGATTATTCGGGCGTTGGCAGGGACGCTTGGTGTTTCGCAATCGGCAGGGAAGATTCTCACGGGGCTGGGGGATTGGCGGTTCAGGCTAGACCGGCCGAAGGCCTTGGTCCAGCCTGTTGTCGGGTTGAACCAGGTCTGTCGAGAACAAATCTTCCACGTTGGCCTCCTTCCAGCTAGAATCACACTCGGTAGTGAAAGGTGAGATGAAATTTGAGGAGATGCTGTCGGTGGCTAGAGATTTAATGCATTTTTAAGAATAAAAGACAGGGAATTGATGGAGGAGGGACTTATTGGTAGAGTGCTTCGGGTGGATGGGCAGAAAGCATATTTTGCTCTCTAGAGGTTGAGCCGAGAATGAGGAAGGAGGAGGGAAGAACTGGGAAGCGGTGAGGGAATTCTCTGGAGCTGGAGTGATGGCTGAGAGCTTCATCGGTTGCTGGTGAGCTTTCTTCTCTATTATTCAGTCTGTGATTTTGGTGTGAATGTTAGTCCAACATTGATATTAGTTATTGTCTTGCTAAGGATTTCTAAATGAATTATTGGTTGGAATCTGCTGGGTTATGCTTTTGACTCTGTAAATGGATTTTGTAAAGGGGAAACGTTGGGTTGTGGGAATGTTGAATCCTCTTGTTAATAAATAATTCTTATGAACTGAAGAAATGGATGAGAGTTGGGATTTGTTGTGGGGTGCCTCTATTGATTATTACTTAGAGTACAATATGTTGGATTTAGTGTGGTTGCGAATTTATACTTTGTTGTCTGTTGGTTGTGGAAAATACAATAGTGATGAGTGGGATAATTCTGTTTGTTGGTTGGTTGTTGAGTTTTATTAATGGAAATTGTTATTAAACGTACATGGATCATAGCATTTTGATACGACATTAATTGGGGACTGTTAAGTGTTAAACTATAGAATTCGATGAGAATTGTCAATGATAAATATTTTAATCATGAAGGTACCGGAAGAGAAGATGAAGATTTAGTGCCAATATGCGTTATCACTTCGAGGAAAGGAAATAAAGGTGTCTTGGCTAGATGAGGCCCTACACCACAAGTAGAGTGTGTACATTTTATGTTCGTTTTTTTGAAATGCTTACTGTTAGTTCTTTGGATGATTTACTGCTATTTTCTTTTCTTGTTGATTCCTCTATTACAAATATACCCTGTTATAGTTTCTTTATTGTTAGAGATAATGTGTGAAGAATGCCTAGTAAATGAGGAATGTGCTAATGAATGATAGATGAGCTAAGAGTTCTATGCTATGTAGATATCGTTTTATTTCCTTACGCATTTATTCTTTGCAGCCCTTTTTCCTATGCACGTTAATATCTTGTTAAGCATGTTTGATTTTCTGATCTTCTAGTAAGCATGTAATCAACTCTAGAGCTTATTAATCAATTGAGCATGTTAATTGACTAAACATGTTAATTAGTGAGTATGTTAAATTACTAAGCATGTAAATTTACTAGGCTAACCAACTAGAATGTTAATCGTATCTCCCTTGAGCATGTAAATTGGTTAGCATAATTAACTAGACTGAGCATGTAAATCAAGATTTGGATGAAAACATGTAAACTACCTCGGATAACAAACTAGAATAATCACCTAAAACAATGAATGTAGGAATGTAGGAAGCATGTAAAATGACTAGGAAGCATGTAAATGACTAGAAAGCATGCAAAATGACTAGGAAATAAATAAGATATTATAGTATGTTTGTATTCTCTTTCGATGTTTCGCTGTTTACAATTCCATGTTATAATTGTTCCCTATGTGCGCTTTCCATTTCTGTTTTACGTTTTTATGCGCAATTTCAATTACAGTTTGCTTTCAATTACTTCTATGCGCACTTCAATTATTGTTAATGTTATGTTATGAAGCATCATGCATCATGATAGGTTGAGAATGTATGATCATGTATCATGCTAATAGAAAGGAATAGGATGCATGCATTGAGTGAGAAAAATGTTAAAATAAAGAAAAATGAATGATAGAATAATAGGGTGGACGGACCTAGTCTGGCAGCTAGTATGCACACAGGAGACTAGTTTGTAGTCTGGCATCTAGTTGTACACAGCAGACTAGTTCCTAGCCTGGCAGCTAGTATGTACATAAGAGACTAGTTATAGTCTGACAACTAGTATGCACACATGAGGCTAGTTGTAGTCTGGCAACAAGTATGCACACATGAGACTAACTTGATGAATGAGTAAGGAATGAGAAATGAAAGAATAAATAAAAGTAAAGTAAAGAATGAACGAATGATGTAATGAAAGGATTGGTTTGGGTAGCCCCCATTCCAAAAAGAACTAAAGAGAATCATAAACATAATTTCATTTACCATTTTTCCTTACTAAGCCTTTGGGCTTACAGTTACTTGTGGTGTAGGTGTAGGTACATGTACGTGAAAAAGAACGCACAGACTTAGGAGTAAATGCGAAAGACAACAATCAGATAATAAAGCAGGGATGAAGAATTTGCACGTGCGAGACTCGTGGCTAGCCAAGCTTAAACGAAATGAGTAAACGATCGTAACTAAATGGTTTAATTGTCAATTTCATTTATTAAACGCAATATTTCAAATGTTTAGTATTTCTTCCTTAAACTATTTATGTACGCTTCCACAATGCTTTAACAAAAAATGATTTTTGAACGCTTCCGTATTTTATTAATTGGCTTTTATAACGAGTTTAATGAAAGGTCAGTAGCGATTCGGTTTAGCGTCGCACTCTGATAACTGTTTTTAAAAGAGATTTCAAAGGCCTTAGCAAAATTTCTAATTTTCACGTATTTCAAGAAATTACGAAAAATTTGGGTCGTTACATGTATTGTATCGACATGCATCATGATAATAGAAACAATTAGGAAGTACCACCTATGGGGTGGTACTCATATGTATTATGTGAGGAAAATGATAAATGAAAAGAAAAGAAAATATAAGGAGTTAGGGGACGGACGGGTAGTGTGGATCTAATCAGGTAGACTGGACAGGTCTCCTCCCTCGTCGGGAACGAAACCAGCTACCATAGGTGGTTAGAAGCCGACCAAGACTATACCTTCAAAATGAGTTCCTCTAATCTCTCACTCGATGTATGACTAACGAATGAAAGAATGAAAGAAAAGAAAAGATTGGTTTGAGGCAGTACCCACTCCAAAATAACTAAAGAGAGGTATAACATCTTGCATAACCCAACTCCTTATTGGGCCATTAGGCTCACGTCTTACTTGTGGTGTAGAAAACGAGATGATAATGTCAGGAGTAAAGGAGGACGCCTTTCCCGTGGAGCCTGCGGAATATCTGGATGAATCGCAACCCGAGTAGAAGTATGACTCAAGAGAAAAAGAAAGGATTTCACTATTTTGAAAGGGGTTTGTTAACAGACACGTTTTGTAAAATATTAACTCCTACTCAAACCTTAAACCCGTGTTTTGAATATTAATTATGTTTACACTTTTAACCCTGAACTTTATTTAATGCATTTAGTAATACTTTTGCTTTACTCTGATTTATTTACGCTCTTTAGATTTCCACGTTAAACTTAAGTTTTTATGTTCACCTGTTTGAAGTAAATAAAAAGAAAAAGAAAAATTTTTACACGGAAATTTAAAGGGTAAACTTCAGAAAGTACGATTTTGACGCGGGGCATTATAATGGACATCCAAGGAATGTCTATGTTTGCTGCCGGATGAAAAGAATGTTCTGCATTGAGGATGGACGTCCAAAATGGGAAGAGGGGTGTTGGCAGAAGAAGGTTTGTGTCCATTGGATGAAGGGATGAACGTCTTGCAATTAGGATGGAGGATGGACTTCCTTGAAACATGTTGGTGGATGAAAGTTTATGACTGTTGGATGAAGGGATGGACGTCCTTCAACAAGGATGAACAGCTAGAATAGAGGATGAGCATCCTCCAAAGGTGCTAGATGGCGAACAAAGGTTTCTTCTCGTTGGATGAAGAGATGGATGTCCTTCAATGAGGATAGATGATAATGATGGAGGATGGGCATCCTCCAAAGGTGTTGGCTTTAGGACGAAGGTTCATGCCCGTTGGATGAAGGGATGTACATCTTTCAATGAGGATGGACAACCAAGATGGAGGATGGGTATCCTCCAAAGGTGTTGGTAGATGAAGATTTTTGCCTGGTGGATGAAAGGAAAAATGTCCTTCAATAAGGATGGGCGTTGAGGATGGAGGATGAGCATCCTCCAAAGGTGTGGGTGTATGATGGTTTCTACTTGTTGGATGAAGGGACGAACTGTAATACCCCAAGAATATTTTCCCGTTTAATCGATGTATTTAATTTTGGATACTAAATAGATATCATGTCACGTGATGGTACACATTAAATTGTGTCAGGAAAATATGAGGTTGATATTTAGAAATAATTAAAGTGTGAAAATTTAATGAAGATTTTATAACCTGAAGAATTCGGACGCACGCGGATGATACGCGGACGGGATATCATGTCCGCAAACACTTTGGGATGATATGAGGACGAGGTTCTGTGTCCAGGTCATTTCGGACGGGTAGGGACAGATGCGGACGCCTGCGGACGGGAAGAATTCGACTCTATCCAATTCCTGGACAGTTTCGAACGGTGCAGACGAATGTTGAGGATGCATTTCTTCGTCTGAATATGCCATTCGGACGAACCCAGACGAGTACGGACGATTGCAGACACAGAGAATTTGAATCTGTACAATATTAGGACACTTTCGGACGAATGCGAACCAGGTGCGAACGCTTCCTCTCATCCGAAAGGTAAAAATTAACCAAGGAACCCATTTAAATTTGATGGTCTCTATCTCCATTTTCAATTCCCCCTTTGATTTTCTTCCTCCTGCAACACGACTCTGAGCCACGTGGCTCCAGTACACTAGATCTCCCTCCCTTGGAATGGGAGTTCACCGCTTCACCGCTTCTCCCTGCAAAGTTTATCCCTTGTTTCCTCTTTCTCCCTTTGTCTATAAGATGCGAAAGTGGGCTACGTTTGGAGGTTATCCTGCAAGCTAAGCTGAGGGGGGGAGTGTTACATTTTGGTGAGTGTGAGACATTTAGAAAGAAATTTTAGTTTTATTTGGCGTTTGAGTGTTGATACTTGGGAGAGAAGAGTAACTGCATAGTTAGAGCTACAGAGTTACGAGTTGGAAATTCAATTTCGAATTTCTGCAGAATTGAGGTAAGAATTTGGATGATGTAGTTGGCCAAAGGAACCTTACATCGCGGGGTTTTGCTTGAATTGTTGCTTCCTGTTATAATTCCTCTTATGCTCCCTCTCATGAATTGTTGCTTCATGTTATGATGTAGTTAGCCAAAGTATGTTTGGTTACTTTGGCTTATGTTATGATTGGAATATGGCTCTGTGAACTGTGAAAGATTTGAGGATGACTCTGTTTTTGTTTGCTTTCACAATTTGTTGTGTTGTGAACTACTCTTCCAAACCACATACGTGTTCAATTATGCTACTGGTAATTTTGACTATGCTGTACAATTTAAATTGAATACGGTTAAAGTACTAGAGATAACTCACGCTAGTAGGATATCATAATGTTATCTCTATTAAGGAATGATGACCGGATATTGTGGAATGTTCGGCTTAACATTTGTTCAATTGGCTTCCATGTTTTGTGAAAGTTTAATGATTTGTAAACTGAAATTATAGGTTAATTAGTTTAAGCACAACATGCTTATTATTATTCTTGACATCACTACAAGTCAATATATGCAGTCAATATATGCTGTAATAATTCCTCTTAAGAATCTCATGCTTGGTTTCAGTAATTGTCCTATACTATAGGGGTGTGCAAACCGAACCGGTACCAAAGAACAAAACTGAAACCGGCGGTTTTGGTACCTGTTCGGTGCGGTTTTGCATATAACATAACCGAATTTTGGTTTTGCTTGAGTAGAACCGAAATTATTGGTCCGGTTCTCGGTTCCACCTTCGCAGAACCGGAGAACCGGTACCGACCGAGACTAGAGACTGCAAGATTTAATTTAGGGCACCGCAGTCCTGACTCCCGCACCAACCACTAGAGTCCACTTCCAGCCAGACCCGATAGGCGACATCCGAGACTCCCATCCTGAGCTCTCCCCTCCGGCCTCCTGACTCCCGAGACCCGAGTCTCCTGACTCTCGATCCCCCACTCGAGCGGCGACCGAACGGCGTTCCAGGCATTCCTGTTGACGTCTTCCGTCTTCCAGGCGTCTTGTGAGTTTTGACTTCCTTCCGTGGACTGAGAGCTCACCAGTCGCCAGCTCGGTTCGTAATTTTATCTTCCGTTGACTTCCTTCCTTCCGTCTTCTGTTTCTATCTTCTGGCTGTGGCTAACACTCATTGTTGATATTTATTTCTGTTAAACAGGTTTAGCGCCAGCGGACTGCTGCTGCCAATCTCCTCTGCCTACTTCTGAATACTAGTGCTGAAGCGAAGCTGATTTTTGCTGTGAGGGTAAGATCCACTTATCCCCCTTAATGATGTTATGATTCTGGAATTTGTATTGCCTGCCTTGTTGTGATTCATTTGATTAATGATTCTGTTTGAGTTTGAGTTGAGATTATGATTCTATGTTCAGTGTTCAATTGTTCTTGATTCTGAGATAATATGATTGTTGGATTTTGTTCAATTATTGTTTGAGAATTTGAATTTGGATTGCCTGCCCTATTGTGGTTTGATTCTGTTTGAGACTGAGTTTGAGATTATGATTCTGTGTAGTGTTCAATTGTTCTTGATTTTGAGATAATATGATTGTTTGATTCTGTACATTTGGCTAGTAAATAATTTGATTCTGAAATGAGTTTTTCAATTGTTGAAAATGTAGATAATGGAAAGCTTTAATGAAACTATAGAGAGTGCTTCTGTTAACCCTATTACAGGTCAAACGAAGAGGAAAAAATAAGATGTTTGGATTCATTTTACTATGGTAGAAAGCACTGATACGAACAACCTAAGAGCAAAATGTAATTATTGTTCTCAGACATATGCTTGTCATCCAACAAAGAATGAGACTTCAATCTTGAAAAAACATATTAGTTGTTGTAAAAAATTGTTGGTAAGTGTATATGTGAAACAAAAGAGTTTAAGCTTCCAAATATGGATAATACGGGATCAACTTCCAATATTTCATCTTTTAGTAGTGCAATTGGCCTAGAACTACTAGCAAAAATGGTTGTTATTGATGAAGTGTCTTCCAAGTTTGTTGAAGCAGAGGATTTAAGAGCTTATTCTCATTATTTACAACCAAAATTTGTTGTACCATCTAAAACTACGATTGCGCGTGATGTTGTTAGCATGTATGAGAAAGAAAAAAGGAAGTTGAAAGAATAATCTCAACGCGTATGTTTGACTACGGATACATGGACTTTAATTCAAAATTTGAATTATATGATTTTAATTGTGCATTTTGTTGATTGTGATTGGAATTTGTATAAGAAGATTATCAATTTTTGTTTGTTTGGAAATCATAAAGGTGAAACCATTAGTAAAGAAGTAGAGAGATGTTTATTTGAATGGGGGATTGAAAATGTTTTGAGAATTACAATGGATAATGCTTCTTCCAATGATGTGGTTATTTCTTATTTGATTAAAAGTATTCGAAATTGGAGTGATTTAGTTTTGAATGGGGAATATATGCGTATGCGATGTTTTGCGTATATTTTGAATTTGATAGTATGTGATAGTTTAAATGACTATCACAAATCTATCATGAGAGTATGTCGAGTTGTGAAGTATGTTCGATCTTCTCCTGCAAGACTACAAAATTTTCATAAATGTGTTCAAAATGTTAAAATTGGGTGCAAAAGTAGTGTTTCTCTTGATGTGTCTACAAGATGGAATTTTACATATTTAATGTTGGAAAGCGCAGAAAAATTTGAAAAAGCTTTTGAGAAATTGAAAGGAATAGATATTCATTATCTCACTGATTTGGGTGAAGAAAGTCTTCTCACAATAGAAAATTGGGATAATATTCGAGAACTTGTAAAATTTTTGAAGATTTTTTATGATACGACTATAAATGTTTCAGCCTCCTTACATGTTACTTCAAATATATATGTTAATGAAGTTTGTAACTTGAAAATGATTAGCGAAGAGTATACTGGATGTGATAATCCATTATTGAGGAGAATGATTATTGCAATGCAAGACAAGTTTGATAAATATTGGAGAAACTGCGATAAAATGAATGTCTTGAAGTATGTTGCAGTTGTTTTAGATCACAGATATAAAATAAAGTATTTGAAATATTGTCTTTCCATGGTAATGGATAATAATAAGACAAATGATTTGTTAACCCAAGTATAACTAGTGATTGAAAGATTATATCTCGAGTATGGAGGTGATTCAGGATTTGAAAATTCAGAAGACAATTATAGTACTACAAGTGTTCCACCAACATCTACAATCTTGAGACAAAAGAGCAGTTTGACCCACAAAAAGCTACATGAGATGTTTTATAGTCGCCTCGAAGAACAAGATGTTTTAAAGACTCAGTCAGAACTTGATCAATATTTATATGAAGCGTTGGAAAAATTTTTAGACAAACAAGACATTCTCATATGGTGGAAATTGAATATATTGAAATTTCCAATTCTAAGCAAATTGGCAAGAGATATATTGATTATTCTCATTTCTACTATTGCATCAGAGTCAGCTTTTAATAGTAGAGGACGGGTACTTGATTCATTTCGCAGTTCTTTGTCCCCAAAGACTGTCGAAAAGCTTATTTGCACTCAAAGCTGGATTCAATCATCGAAACATGAATCAATCAACTTTAATGATGATTTGGATGAACCATATATCTTTTCTATTGATAGTGTTTTTCCTTTATATTGTTTTTATTAATTACTATGTTTTATAAATTTTGTTTTGAATTTATATTTTTCAGAGATTATACAAATTAATGACGCTGATGAAGTGAATTAGTCAAAATTTTATAGTGATGACTGATGACAACGTATAACAAGGTATTTATATTTTTATTCATTTTGAACCATATTATCATCATTTTTATTTACTTGTGATGTTGTATCATTTCAATATTCAATTGATTAATGTTTTTGACATGCAGGAACTTGGAAATAGCTAACTCAGATGAGTATTTATATTTTAATTCATTTTTATTTTTTTATAATTATTATTTTTCAACTAATTACTTCTAACTCGTATTTTGTATTTATTCTTTGGCAGTTTATAATATGAAATCTGAAGATACTAGACGAACATTGGACTTGGACAATGAAATTGGACACAAGGATAATTTTTTTTGGATGATTAATCTAAAGTTTTATAACTTTTTGTTTTGTTTTGTAACTTTACTTTTTTAGTTTTTATATATTTTTTTTCATTTTATATATTTGTTAGTTTATTTATGGTTGTTTTATTTATGTTAGTTAATGTTGTGTGGATAGTGTAATTAATTAGGATTTTTTTTTTACATTTTTTATTTTTATAAAATTTTATTATAATATTAAAAATATATATATTTTATATTTGGAACCGGTACCGGTACCAAATTCCCATGGGACCGGTTTGGTGTGGTTCTACTTCGGAACCGAACCATAAACACCCCTACTATGCTAAGTACAAACATTGCACAGTTATCTTAGTTGAATTTCGCTTACAAAATCATTGATAATTGTGGTGTTTCTTTTATATGTATATCCTGTGAATTATTTGTAACATACATGCATCATCATAGGAATTATGAAGCTGTTTACATATGATATGTCATAATTAATATATGTAAATAGGCGTGTAGGGGTTCGGGAAATCGATGACTTCCCATCAGTAGATTACTCTCACATATGAAGCGGTGAGGTATGAGCTAGCTACATGGGATCTAAGGTTCATCTTTCTCCCGTTCTGAAATCTCCAACGTCTTTAACAAAAGAGTGGGTACCGGCATGTGGAACACCCCCGATGGATATATCTCCTTATTGGAGTGACTTGTTAGACCACATAACCCTAGGGTGTATCTCACTTTTGGCTTCCAGCAAGGATACAGCTCCTTTCTGTAATACATTGTATGATCATGCATAACACTTGCATTGCATTTCATTCTGATTTTTGCTGAGCTTTAAGCTCATTGTTTTTCCCCGTGATATAGGTGACGTTTTTTATGATAGTGATGTACCAATCGAGGAGGAGGTGTTTCAGGATGATCCCTTGGGTTATCAGCCGATTTGACCTGATAGTTGTAGCTCATCGTGTGTTGGTATTTTGACATTTTGGTATTATTATTACCACGTTTTGAAAAGTTGTAAACGATCTATAAAAGTTAACTTTTGTAGATGGACTTTTATGAAAAAACTTAAACTACGTTTTGAAATTTCAATTTCTATTCCACTAAGTTTACTCTGATGTATTTAAAAAATAAAAAGAGTTTTAAATAAATGGGGCTTTGCTACTCCTAGTCCGTGCATTCCTCATAGCGTACTAGTATCTACATCTATACCACAAGCAACTGTAAGCCCGAAGGCTTAGTAAGGAAAAAAGAGAAATGCATGAAATGTCTCTCTTTAGTCTTTTTTAGAATGGGGTCACCCAAACCAATCATTTCATTAGCCATTTACTATTTTATTACTTTACTTTAAGTCATTACTCATACTTCGAGCTGGAATTGGGAGGTTTTTCTCGCGCAATGGCATAGTGCTCGGATCTAATCTTTTACTTACAATCTAGAACTCCTGTACCCTATGAGGGAGGGGCTCCGTCTAGATTACAGACTACATCCGCTACCCATCCACTCCTAATTCCCGTTTTATAATTTTTCTTATCCAGTTTCTATGCCGGGCTAATCTGACGGTACCACAGAAACCTTTATTATCTTATTAACTCTTTTTCCAGTTCCTGTGTCGGGCTAAGCTACTGGTACCACAGGAACCTTTATTATCTTATTATTTTTACCCTTTTTTATCATTTTATCTTCACACATGCATGCTTGCGTACCACCATGTGGCACTCCCTATTAGTCTCTATTAACATGATGCATGCTCATACATTCTCTACCTAGCATGATGCATGTTGACATAACATAGCATTCATACAAAATTGATTGAGCATTAAAGAAAGTAACTGTAATTGAAATTGCAGGAATTGAAAGTGCATGGAAATGTAAACAACCAATAATTGAATAACATGAATTGAAAACGCATATTGTAGAACAATTAAATTACTAAATTAGAAACAGCGAAACACATAAGGAAATCAACACCAAGTATTAAGGGAAAACAGGACTTTCGCACACACCTATCAGATCAACTGTCTTTGAATTAAAACAATGAAGGGCATGCTTGAACAGAACACATTATTGATTTACATGCTAGTTATCGTAGTTAATTTCCTAGTCAATTTACATACTCCAGAAAGATTATAATTAAACATGCATTTATTATGATTTACTAAACATGCTTTTAATAGTTTAATGGGTTAAGCATGCATAGCAAATTAATTTAATGTGCTAGTTCTTCTAGTTAATTTCCTAGTCCATTTACATGCTTCCTACATTTATTGTTCTGGGTGATTAGTCTGATTAGCTATCCTAATTGATTTACATGCTCAAGTTTATTACTTCAGTTAATGGTTCAAATTAATTAACATGCTCAGTTGATTGCGTTATTTAATTACGCTAGTTAATTAACATGCTTTAATTAATGATCTTAGTAGACCATCCTAATCAATTACATGCTGAAGGTGAATTACATGCTTTTTATCCTAGATGATTTAAACATGCTTTTGGAGTTACTTGATTTAGCATGCTAATCCCAGTTATTACTCTAGTTAATTACATGCTCGATTATTAATTGAACATGTTTGAGTCGAGCTAATTATTACCGTTAATTATCCTAATTGATTAAACATGCTCAACTAACTAATTACTGACTCTAGTTAAATTATTTGACATGCTTGTTTAGTTAAGTTAAGTTAAGTTAGCATGCTTGTTTAGTTGATCATTCTAGTTAATTAACATGCTTCAATTACTCAACGCATTTGATATTAGCCTAGTTAGTTAACATGCTTAACTAATTGATTTACATGCTAGACTAGTTATTAACATGCTTAGGGTTCAAGTTAATTTAATCACACTAGTTCATTACAAACGCTGAACAATTAACATGTTGAAGCTAATTAACTAATTACTCAAATCAGATTACTTATTAGTTAGTTAAGTTGGCTATGCTCGAGTTTATTATTTAACTAGTTAATGTACATGCTGATAGCTAACTAACAGAGAGGGATTAATTCACGGCAAACAGGGAAATCATCCACAAAAATAAACTAAACAAAGGAAATTATAATTCATTCCTACTTAGCTCGACTTTTCTATATCGCTTCTACTTTATTTTGCTATAACTCATTCTTAGACTTCACATCTTAGATTTCACTTAATCATTTGCTTACTCCACTTTCAACTAACACTCTCAGACTCTACTATTAAACTAACACCATCAAGCTAACACAACCAATAAAGGAGTTCATAGAGCTAACAATAACCAAGTGAATCATTACAGTAGGAAATTCACTACTACTCTAACACCAAATCACATAGCATACAGAGCATTAGTAACATTATCAACACTTAATAATAGCATTTCAAGGCAAACAACACACTGCTAGAAGTAAACAAGGCAATTAACAGACTTAACAACTAACATACACTTAACTAACAACTAACGTACATTAAGCATTTACTCACAATAAGCATTTCACTAATATTAACACTAAACTCACAACATTTGACTAACTCACACACCCATACTTGTGGTGAAGGGCCTCAATGGTCAAAACACCTCTTAATCCTTACCAATTTTGATGAACTAAAATCAGGAACAACTCTCTTCAAGCTCCCCCAGCTCATGGCAGTTCCAGGTCCTAGCCCCAAACTCATAGTTCTCTCCTAACTCCTTAGCTCACTCACGTTTACACACCTCACAGCCTCACTTCTCTTCACTTACTCTCAATACTTACAACACACTTAACTCTCCACTCACAGACAGAGAAGCTCGCAGGGGAGAGAGCTTCTAGTAGGGAAGGGGAAATGAAGACTGAAGGAAGGGAGGGAGGTATTACCTGGGATGAAGGGAGGGACACCATGAGTGCCCTAAGGTAGAGAGGAAGATGGCCTATGGCAGGGGAGGCCAGCTACAGGCATAGGGGACGATTTTTCGTCACCCATGGAGAGGGGAGGGTTGATTCTCTGTCGGGAAATCGGGTTATTCAACGATTTCCATCATTTTCTTCTTATTTTATTTCGTAGGTCTGGGCTAATTCGGACGAATGCGGATGCATAGGTCTCGTCCGCATGTCGTCTGTAAGGCTAAAATCTCAGGCTAAAACGAGGCTTCGGACGGGAGAACGCGTCCCCATCCTGTCCATACCATCCGCAGGTGGGTTTCGGACGCCATATCGTGTCCGCACGTGGAGTCCGTGTGTCATACTAAAGTGTCCATAAAATGGACAGAGGCAAATCAGACAATACCTTAATTCGTCCACAGCGTCCTTACTCGTCCGAAACTATCCAGGTTTAGAACAAATTCGGTGCGGACTCTACTTCTCTCATACGGACCCTCGTCCGAAGCCTCGTCCGCAACACTACGACATAGTGTACTCAGAACGCCAAATCACATCCTAAGTCGCGTCCCAACACTTCTCTGTGTGTGCAACGTGAGTGCGAACGATACATCACGTCCGCAGTATCGTCCGTAAGTCGTCCGAAACTTCACAATGCAGTGAAGTCAGGATGAGACATCGCGTCCCCAAGTCGTCCCAAGCTCTCGAGATGACGCTCCACACGTTTGCGGATGACATGACTCGTCCGAAACACCCTAGACAGCTCTTCCCACGTTTTTCTTGCTAACTCCTATCCCGTAACCATTCCCCCTTGAATACCCGTCACAAAATAACACGTATAAATACGTGATGCATACCCCCAAGCTCCCAACACCTCTATTACACCACGTATACGAGGAAAACGTAACGAAATCACGCCTAGTCTTAATGCTCCAAACGTCCTCGTTAATACCCTGATAATTACCCAACTTTAAAAATATAGGAGTGTTACACCATCTATATAAGTGGAGAGGACGACCTCTGCGAGAGTAAACAACAACCCTATATCCCTGAACACCATCTAAGAGCGAAAAATATCAACCCCACGTTGAGGTTCAAAGTTGTCGATCTCTAAAAAGTTTAATTGTACATTTGGGCTACGATTTTTGTACATTTTTTTTATTATGTACATGTGAGTTATTATACTTTTGTTTATTTATGTTGTTTTTATAGTATTCTGGTTGGGTATTTTAATTGTTATGTCAAAATCATCATAATAAAGTAATGTCATTCAATGGATGAATGTATTCTATTAAGAATATCTATAAATAAATGCTATTATGTCAAAATTTTTGAAATAAAGTGACATGAAACAATAAGTAATAAGTTGTGAATTGAATTTAAAATTACGTTATTTAAGTGAAGAAATAGAAAGCTATCAATACATAACCTGAAATGAGAGATATGAGAGAAACTGTAAGTTGAGGGACATCCGTTATTAGTTAAAGGATGTCCGTTGTTTGTTGAGGGACGTCCATCGTAAGTGGAGAGATGTCTGTCGCAAATCGAGAGACTTTCTTTGTAAGTTGAGGGACATTCGTTATAAGCCAAAGGACGTCCCTCAATACTAAACGACGATATTCCCTCATGGATGCTATTGGTTGAGGGGACATTCATTGATGTGAGGTAAAGTCAATTCACAATTCATGATTTACGGTTTATGTCACTTTATTTCAAAATTTTTGATATAATACAATATGTTTATAGATATTCCTAATATAATACATTCATCCATTGCATTCCTATACGTCCATATAGAACTGTCCAAAACTTAATTTACAAATTCATATGAAAGTACAAATATTCGGCGGATAGCGACTTTGAGACTCCCATCATCCCATCCTGAACAATTTCAGTGACGGACATCCTCCATCTCTAAAGGAGCTAATATAACGAATTAATCATTCACATATATACTTATCATACTCTTGTTATCGCTCTTTCAATACCTAATATTGATTTATTTTTTACATTTTTGGCAAAACTCAACAAGTCTAGAGACGGATTGGCATTGGAGTTGTTTTTGCAAGGGTTTAAGGGTAATTATAGTTTCAAGCAGATGCTTCAGTAATAGAAGAAAGCTTCTTTAAACCACTAACAAATAACTCATCGTGCTTTAAAAAAATATTTCAGTTGAGAAAACTTATTATTCATCCGATTATCATTTTCTTAATCTCGTAATAAACGAAGTAGGTACATAGATGAGCTTTAAATAAAGTTATTATGGCCCAATTATTTAAAGTTCTTATTTTAATTAAACCTTTAACAAATTCCATATCTAACACTTATATTTAAATACAGAAAGTGTATTTAAAAAGATTAAAAAAAAATTTAAAGATTCCCCTCTGCCAATGAAATGTCTGAACTGTACAGTACTGCACTGGCGTGGGCTTGGGGCTAGGGCTAAAACTCCTCTACTCGCTGCTATTTTGCAGCTTCCATCCAATCGGCATAATCTCTGTCCTTGATTTTCAATCACATGGCTGCTATTGGTGGATCAAATTGTTCTTCTACTTTTGTCATTTCACTATGTCCCATCCCTTATCGTACACCCTTCTTCCTTTTGTTCATCCATTCCCTCCCTTGGTATTATTCTGATGAACAGCAGTTTACATAGGTCTTCTCAAGTCTGCATGAGTGGATAGAGATGTTTCTGTCAACTATTTTTGGCTTATATTTCTAAGAATTTGTTGAAATATCCAATACAAAATTCTATTTTCATATTATTTTTTAATAATTAAATATTCGTGTTTCAAATTTAAATAATTTTAATTTTAACATTAATTTATTACTTGAATTCAGTCCATGTTAACTGTTTAATATAATTAGATTTATAACTTCTCCAATAATTTAATTTTTAATTTAATTTCTAATTTTGTTTATATCTTGACAAAATTTAAAATTGTCCTATAAATAAAATTTAAAATTGAATTAAAAATCACAAAAAAAATTACAAATTGAGTCAAAATAATTAATTAAATGAAAAACATGATATATACTTATTAAATTTAATAATAATATCTAAAAATTTAATTTTTTAAAAAATAAATTAAAATTTAATTTATAAATTATCTCAAATAAAAATATTTTGAATTATAATTTTCTTAAAAAAACAAAGAATTTTACTTAAAAACAAAATTTATGAACAAAACAGAAAATTCATGATTTTGCAACTAAAAAATCCTAAAATGTGAACAAGAATTTCTGGATGTGATATAATATAAATAAAAATGAGATCATTAAAGTCTAATGCAGAGTAATTGGGATTTTAATACGGAATTAAGAAGTATTAATTAGTACTTTGGATATGCGATTTACTGGAAAATATTGGATGTGGAAGATTAATGCCAGACGAAGGAATGATTTGAAATGGAGTGATTCTTCAAGACCTCTTCCAAGACGATGGAGACAGAAAATCATTGGATTTCTCCCTAAACTTTGTTGATTTACAGAGGAGGCAGCAAACAACCCTTCTACCTCCGTCTTCTGCCATCTCTCTCTGTCTCTCTCTCTCTCCCTGAAACACCCGTTTCATGCTTGCTGCGTTTCTAGAGAAGCGAGACATGGGTCTTACAGTCTTTCTCACATCATCCATGTTCCTCTTCTTCTTCTTCCTTTTCCTCTCGCCCGCCATTGTTGTCTCTCTGAACCAAGAAGGTCTCTATTTGCGCAGCGTGAAGATGTCGCTAGATGATCCAGACTCCGTTCTCTCTTCCTGGAACGACGGAGACGACACCCCTTGCTCTTGGTTCGGCGTCTCCTGCGAACCTGTTGGCCGCACTGTCGTCTCCGTCAATCTTTCTGGTTCCAATCTCGCTGGCCCTCTTCCCTCCATCCTCTGCCGCCTCCCCAACCTTTCCTTTCTTTCGCTTTACAACAACTCTATAAACTCCACCTTCCCCTCCGATCTCTCCGCCTGTCTGAATCTCCAGCACCTCGACGTCGCTCAGAATCTCCTTACTGGTACGCTGCCAGATTCCCTTTCTGATCTTCCTAACCTCCGCTATTTAGACTTTACTGGGAACAATTTTTCCGGCGACATACCGCTCAGTTACGCTCGATTCCAGAAGCTCGAAGTTCTTTCTCTCGTTAACAATCTTCTCGACGGTGCGCTACCGTCATTTCTCGGCAGCATAACTACTCTCAAAATGCTGAATCTCTCGTACAATCCATTTATTCCTGGTCCGATTCCAGCGGAGTTCGGAAACCTAACAAATTTGGAGGTGCTGTGGCTGACGCAATGTAACTTGGTCGGCGAGATTCCTAACTCGCTGGGTAGACTCAAGCGGCTCACAGATTTGGACTTGGCTCTTAACAACCTTAACGGTTCTATTCCGACATCCCTCACCGAGCTAACCAGTGTCGTCCAGATTGAGTTGTATAATAATTCCTTTTCCGGCGAGTTACCTCCTGGCTTTTCGAATCTCACCGCTCTGCGATTATTCGATGCCTCAATGAACGAGTTAACTGGATCGATTCCAGACGAGTTGTGTCGGTTACCGCTCGAAAGTCTAAACCTTTACGAGAACCACTTTGAGGGTACGTTACCGGAAAGCATTTCGGAATCGACCGTATTGTACGAACTCAGGCTGTTTGGGAACCGACTCACAGGTGAGTTGCCCAAAAATCTTGGGAAAAATTCGCCTTTAAGATGGATAGATATATCGGACAACATGTTTTCAGGGGAGCTTCCGCGGAATCTCTGCGGGAAGGGTAAGTTAGAAGAGCTTTTGATGATTAACAACCAGTTCACCGGCGAGATCCCCGTGAGTCTGGGCGGGTGCCGGAGTTTGACCCGGGTCAGACTCCGGAACAATAGATTATCCGGTGAAATTCCGGTCGGTTTTTGGGGACTTCCCCGTGTGTATCTACTCGAGCTCATACAGAATGCTTTTTCTGGCCCCATCGCAAAAACTATTGCCAGCGCCGGCGACCTCTCTGTGCTTATTATTTCTAACAATAGCTTTGGGGGAACCCTGCCAGAGGAAATTGGTTCGCTGGAAAATCTGATAGAGTTCTCCGGCGGCCATAACAAGTTCAGCGGAGCCTTGCCTAGCAATATTGTGAATCTTGCACAGCTTAGTAGGTTGGATCTTAGCAGTAATAATCTTTCCGGCGAGCTTCCAGATGGGATTAAGTCTTGGAAAAAGCTCAACGAGCTAAATTTATCAAATAACAAGCTCTCTGGGGAAATTCCTGAAGAAATTGGCAGATTGCCTGTGCTTAATTACCTCGATTTATCTTCTAATCAGTTTTCTGGCAAAATCCCTCTTACCTTGCAGAATCTTAAGCTCGGTCTCCTCAATTTGTCATACAATAGTTTCTCCGGTGACCTTCCACCATTGTTTTCCAATCAAATGTACAGAAGTAGCTTCCTGGGTAATCCCGGATTGTGTGGAGATCTGGAGGGTCTGTGTGACAGCAATAGCGAAGCAAAAAGTCGGGGCTACTTATGGCTTCTTCGCTCGATTTTCACTCTTGCAGGCATAGTTTTGATCATCGGAGTAGTTTGGTTTTACTTCAAGTACAAGAAATTTAAAAGGTCAAAAAAAGCGATTGACAAGTCAAAATGGACTCTAATGTCGTTCCACAAACTGGAATTCAGCGAATTCGAGATCTTAGATTCTCTGGACGAAGACAGTGTAATAGGCAGTGGATCATCTGGGAAGGTCTACAAGGTCGTGTTCAGCAATGGTGAAGCCGTAGCTGTCAAGAAAATCTGGGGAGGGACCAAAATGGACTGCCCAAGAAACGATATCGAAAGGGGTGGAGTTCAAAACGACTACTTCGAAGCAGAAGTCAAGACACTCGGAAAGATTCGGCACAAAAACATCGTCAAACTCTGGTGTTGTTGCACCACAAAGGACTGCAAGCTATTGGTCTACGAGTACATGCCGAACGGAAGCTTGGGAGATTTACTTCACAGCAGTAAAGGAGGTCTTCTAGACTGGCCAACCCGATATAAAATAGCCTTCGACGCAGCCGAGGGGCTTTCGTATTTGCATCACGACTGTCTTCCTCCAATCGTCCATCGAGACGTCAAGTCCAACAATATTTTGTTAGATGCAGAATTTGGTGCGAAAGTAGCCGATTTTGGGGTGGCCAAGGCAGTGGATTCGTCCGGCAAAGGTCCAAAATCCATGTCAGTCATTGCCGGTTCTTGTGGTTACATTGCCCCTGGTAATTAATACAGCTCTTGCCATCGCCGTTGGCCTCTCCCATTTACTGCAATTGTTTGACTTAATCTGAATTATCCTATTATATCTCTAAAACATTTTTTTTTTCTCTGCAGAATATGCATATACGCTGAGAGTGAATGAAAAGAGTGATATATACAGTTTCGGAGTTGTAATGCTTGAATTAGTCACCGGCCGGCAGCCCGTGGAGCCAGAATTCGGGGAGAAGGATTTGGTGAAATGGGTATGCACGACTTTGGATCAAAAGGGAGTCGACGAAGTTGTTGACAGGAAACTTGATTCTTGTTTCAAAGAAGAAATTATCCAAGTTCTCAACATAGCTCTTCTCTGCACGAGCCCACTGCCGATCCATCGGCCGGCCATGAGAAGGGTGGTCAAGTTATTGCAGGAAGTAGCCGGAGAGAACCCGTCTAAAGGTGTTAAGAAAGATGGAAAGCTCTCTCCTTATTACTATGAAGATGCCTCCGATCAGGGAAGTGTAGCGTAATCTACGTTTTGATTTTGTTGTTGTCTTGCAAATATCCGTATATTTTCCCCCTCTGTTTGTTCAACAGGTAGTGGTGTGAGAGAAAGAAATGGCAGTTGATTTCTAGAGAGAGAGAGAGAGGGAGGTGATGTTCTTTTACAGTGAGAAAAGTAAAGAACCTTATCTTCTACAGCAACCGCCATAGCCGATCCTCTGTTTAAGATTCCTCACACAGTTTTTGTTGATGTTGATCTCTCACTGCCATCTCAGATGAATTGTTGAAAGTGAAACTCAAACAACTATGCTTAGACTGCACAGAATTACCTTTTTCAACAGAAAACAAGACCCAAATACTGAAATTCACCCCGTACAAATTCAGATTCTTCAGGAAAAGAATTGAGATAAGAACTTCCTTTTCTCAAAAAATAGAAAACAGGCGGTGGGTGTCCTTAAAAATACGAGATAAGAACTTGGTTAGGTGGTGTGTGTATGTCGTATTAGGGGGGGCCCTGGCCTTAAATCATTTAAATGACTCATTATTGAGCTGCCTCTGTTTGAAGATAGAGTTTTTGAATTCCGCTGTGTTTTTTTTATTGTTATTACTAGTTGTTCATGTGGGTGGGTTGGTGCCTGTTTTTAAGATATGCTTCGAGTTGGAGGAATTTAATGAGAAGTTTTTTATTATTTTTGGCTACCCATGGCCTTGCATGAGATCTTATGGGTAAGTTTATCATGTTTTACGTGCTAACAATTCTGAACAAATTCCAATAACATTTCATTTTAGACTGATTGAATGAATGACACTTACAAAATTCAATTCACATTTCATTTCATCCCATCAAATTTATATTTTGATTGTAAGCATTTAATTTATACCAATACGCAATTTTACATCATTTAAAAGAGTGAAAAGTGAATGATTTATAAGTATAGTTTTCTTTTTGACCTGTTACAATGTGTGTTTGAGCTAATTTTATAAATGAAATTATGCAAAATTTTGCCCAAAATGAACAACATTGTACCAGAAGGTCTTATGACTCTAGTATCATAGTCACATCTCAATTACAAATGTGGTTGATGAGGATGTTAAGCCTTCAAGAGGGTAGATTATGACAACATATCATGTGAAGGTAAAAACGACTCAATATTCTGTTAATTGTAGGCATTCATCCAGCTTATACCAGTGAAAGTGTATAATTTCACGTTACTTAAGAGAATAAAAAATAAATAATTTATAAAGAGAGTTATCCTAATTACTTGTTAAATTTAATTTAAAGTAAATAATATTGTAACAAGGCTTCACAAAAGTACTTTTAGGTGTTGTCCAAAAGCACAATTGAATCTTCCCGCTTTAGGTATGGGAAATTGACAAAAGTGGCAACACTTGTCAGGTACACCACACATAATATTTTTCAATTTGTTCTCAAAACCCACTCTCAATTATTTTACTTCCTATCACTCCAATTTCATTGGTCAACGCATTGTCCTCTTCCATTGTTTAAATGCAAAGTAATAAATCAATAACAAAACTACAACTAAAACTATCTTAAGCAGGTACTCTCTTAACATCCTCAAAACCTGTATATATATATATATATATAAAAGACCTAGATTGACCTAAATACATCCTCAAAACCTCTATATATATATATATATAGAGAGAGCAGGTACTCTCTTAACATCCTCAAAACCTGTATATATATATAAAAGACCTAGATTGACCCAAATACATCCTCAAAACCTCTATATATATATATATATATATATATAGAGCAACAAATATTTTAACATTTAACATAAATCAAACATTAATAAAAAAAGTAGTTTAAAAAATCCCTAATAATAAAATCTTTACAATGTCCATAAGTTTAAAAGTTACACAAAAGCACTTTTTTTTCTAATTAAATGTCTACATGTCAATTTCACTAGACAACTTCAAGATAACTCATAAAAATTCATCTTCTCTGCTTCTTCAACAAAGTCATATTTACTAGTTTAAATACCTACACCATAAATTCTAAATTATTAAGTCTAATACTTAGTAAGTAAAAACCTAAAATAACTGATTAAGTCAATTCATTTTTATACATACATCTAACTACCTCAAGATAATCGTAGCAACTACACATAAAATAGCAACATTTCAGAACATGTTATCTACGTATACATCATATGATAGAGTATATATTTCTTTTTCCTACTTTTTTTTTTCTTTGATTTACTTTTAGTTCTCTACTATTTATCTTTCTCGTGGAATTGAGTAGGCTTGGTTATAGACTAACTCATAATTTCAGGAGACAGGCACGACATCAACTGAGTTCTCTGTTAGCTAATGCGCACATCATTGCATATCAACGAGGCCTTCGGTTGGAGTGTCAGCATTAACCAAAAACAAAATAACAGGTCTAAGTATCTCCTAGGTTCCTCCTTGGAACAATCTGTCCTCTAAATCTCATTTACATGAATTCACTATTTTTATCTTTCTTATATACCATGATAATGCAAGTAAAGAAAACATCAACAACACAATCTAACACTTCTTCAAGAAGTCATTTTTACAATAATCATGTTGTAAAACATAGTCTATTATCTAAATCTACAAAACAACAAATCCTCGAGTTTTATTGAACATAAAATAATCACATCAAGAAGAATATCACATTTTCGAGACAACATAGATAATAGCAGTAAAAAAAATCACACATATTTCCTAGCACCTTGTGGCGTAGGTCGATTGGCCACACAAATGCAAATTCTACTTACTTGGAATTCATGTAACACCCTCTGTAAATCCTTACACTTGGTTGAGCCAAAATTTCTTTCGATTGATACAGAGAAAATCTCACCTTCCTCAATTACTTCTCTCGGTCACTACAACTTAAATTTTTTCTCCAAAAAAAAAATGAAATATCTTCAGTCTTTCCCCCTTTTAATCTAAGTGAGTCTTGGTACATCCAAACCAAACGATCGACCGTGACTCTTAGCTGAGAGGTCATCCATTTCATTTCCTTCAATGCATGCTTACTCCACGGTGAAACGGTAGATGACACTTCAATCGTAAATCGGGTGTAGCAACGATAGGCTTTTAAATCATCAATATTTTTGAGGTGGAGGTGTGGGCTGACGTAGCAGATACGTGTGTGTCTGCCAAGAATATTCTCATCGAATATTTGTCCTGCTAAGCCAATATTCTTATCCCATGTCATCCCTCCAGACGCTTTTCTATTTGTCGACGTTTTCACTTTCACGACTGCTACTGTTTTTCTTCTGCGGCTCCTATTGTTTAGCCACTCTCCTTTGTTAAAACGACAACATTCCTCCCTTAATTTCTCCTACTGAGGACAAACGCGCTTCCGCGGACATGGACTCTCCCACATTTTCTTTTTGAAATGGTGTCGTCCAACTTAAGAAGATTTCCTTTCCACAGACAAGTTTGCAACTGCAATCACTTCTCTCAATATAAAATGAAGACATTTCTTTGCTTTAGTATGTTGTCACAACCATATTCACTACTGCGGATACCTTTCTTAACATAAAATGATGTCGTTTACTAATATATTCACTTAACATCTTTTCACTGATGAATCTTTTCCCCTCCGTGGAAGTATCTTTTGCTAAAATGACACTATATTTCACTTAACACCTACCATGGAACATTTTTCCCTCCCACAACAAAATCTTTCTTCTCTTGTAGAAGCATCTCTTCCTTCCATCTTCTTAAAACTATGTTCTATATCTCGTCCACGTTTTCAATCTAACAGCTGCCATTTTATCCTTTTCTCATTTAAGTAATTACTCCTTAAATGACATCATTCCTCTTACGGATATCCTCCTCTCCCGTAGATAGATTTACTTTCACAGACACTCACCCTCCCGCTAAAGCCTACCCTTTTACGATACTATTCTCAATGGATGTTCGCAACTCCTACAACATCTTTTACAGAGGACACTCATTACATGCGACATCGCCTTCCATGCCACAGATGCACTCACACAACGTTCAAAATTTCACGAAAACTCAAATTTTCCCAATTTCATTTTTTGTTCTTAATTTAATTAAATTCTTATAAATAATTTTTACGATAATTTATTTCAGGAAAATAATTCGTACAAATTTAAAAAGAAAATTTGCAACTCATAACAGCAAAAGGTGGTACTTTGAGGAACTGTAGATTCGGCAATTTTAATCAAGATGTTGGTTATAGCAGGTAAAGATGTTGGGAAGAACAATAACATTGTGATAGGTTAGGAGGGTTATAAAAGAAAAGTTACTTAATTAGTCAAGTCTATATAAAAACTTGGGGGTAGTCAGGATTGAGATATCGGATATTGAATATTGTGGGAAGTCACTAGGGACTCGAAAGCCTAGTGTAGTGAGGAAGTGTCCTATATTCTATATTGTAGGTTGATATTCAAGAAATACAGATTTAGGTTTCTATCAATTTGATATCAGAGCAGTTCGAATTCCAAGGAAGAAAATGAATTTACGGAAAGAGATTATGAAAGTTTATGAAAAGGTGAATAGCAACCTGGAACAATTGCAAGAACAACTTGCTTGAGTTCTTAAACGGCTGGATGAACATGTATCAAGACAGCATTCAAATCATCTAACCGAGATGGTAAAGTTGGAAGCAACAAGAGAGAAAAATGTTGAAAAATAGCTTTGAAATAACGAACGAATTTGGAAAAGAGAAAGAGAAAACAGTGGACACCGAATTTTCGTGGAAAACCAAGACGAGAAAAAACCATGGGCAGAGGAGAAAATCACTATAGAAATCGGTACAACGAGCTTTGCGGCTCAAGCATATATGAATAAATGAAACTCTAGTTATACTAAAATTAGGAACTCTAATCCTGCAGGAATTAGGAAACCTCCAATGTGGGTCAAACCGGCCTGACCCAATTAGAATCCAGGTCACATTGAACCCTAACAATCTCCACCTTGACACGAATTCCACCCTATAAATATAACAATAGAAAACTTTAGAAAAACCTCCTCTTCCACAAATGCCCCTGAGGGCGAAATCAACAGCTAATACCAACCAAGTTCAAACAATGCTTGAACTTGGGTGTGGGCAAAGTCTTTGTCATCATATCAGCACGATTATCATGAGTACTGATTTTACTAACTGCAAAATCACCACGAGCAACCACTTCACGAAGAAAATGATAACGAATATCAATGTGCTTCATCCTCTCATGAAACATCCGATCTTTAGTGAGAAATATTGCACTCTGATTGTCGCAAAACACTTTGGCAATCTGCAAATCTCCACTAAGCTCACCAAACAAACCTTTTAACCATATAGCTTCTTTACAAGCCTCTGTAATAGCCATATATTATGCCTTTGTAGTAGACAACGCAACGGTATCCTGTAAGGTAGCTCTCCAACTGATAGCGCAACCCCCAACTATAAAGACATGTCCAGTAAGAGATCTTCTCTTATCGATATCCCCCGCATAATCAGAATCAACATATCCAATGACAGGATCTCGAGTTCTTCCAAATCGAAGACAAGTGTCGCTAGTTCCCCGCAGATACCTAAGAATCCACTGAACAGCTCTCTAGTGTTCCTTTCCTGGATTTGCCATGTACCTACTAACTGCACTGACTGCATAAAATAAATCTGGACGTGTGCATACCATAGCATACATGAGAGATCTCACTGCACTAGAATATGGAACTCGTGACATATAATTAATTTCATCATCTGATTTTGGGCATAAGTCTGACAAAAGCCTGAAATGAGCTGCTAAAGGAGTACCAACAGGTTTAGACTTATGCATGTTAAACCTGCAGACAACTTTCTGAATGTACCCCCTTTGACTTAGGTACAATTTCCCAGATTTTCTATCTCTCTGTATCTCCATACCAAGTATCTTTTTCGTTGCTCCCAAATCTTTCATCTCAAACTCTTTACTCAATTATGCTTTGACCCTTCTGATTTCTTCAATATCTTTAGCTGCGATTAACATATCATCGACGTATAAGAGCAAATAAATCACTGACCCATTCTGATTGTTCTTTATGTAGACATAACTGTCATAATTGCTCCTTCTGAAATCTTGAGCAAGCATGAATGAATCGAATCTCTTATACCACTGTCTAGGCGACTGCTTTAGACCATAAAGGGACTTCTTCAAAGAACAAACATAGTCTTCTTTTTCGGAGATTATGAAACCTTTAGGTTGCTGCATATAGATGTCCTCCTCAAGCTCTCCATGTAAAAATGCAGTTTTAACATCCAACTGCTCAAGTTCAAAGTTGTGCATAGCCACAACACCCAGCAAAGCTCGAATCAAACTATGCTCAACCACTAGAGAAAACACATCAGTGAAGTCTACACCTGGAATCTGACTGCACCCCTTAGCAACCAACCGTGCTTTGTACCTGTCTTCTTCAACACCTGGTGTACCTTCCTTTTTCTTGAACACCTATTTGCAGTGAACCACTTTCTTTTCTTTCGACAATTTAACTAAGTCCCATGTGCTTTTTTTTTAAGAGACTTCATCTCCTCCTGCATGGCGATCATCCATTTCCTTGAATTTTCTAAACTCACAGCCTCTGAATAAGAAGACGGTTCTTCACTGGAATCAATGCTTTCAGCTACACTCAAAGTATAAGCAACCAAATCTGCTTCACCATATTTCTGTGGAGGTCTAATCTCTCTTCTTGGCCTGTTTTTAGCAATGGAATACTCTGGCGAAGTTGATCCTGGTGATTGTACAGAAACTTCACCCTGATTATCTGAACTGGTCTAACCTGAGGACTCTGATGTCAACCCTGATTCAACTTCAACCTCAACCTCGCTACCAGATAAACTATTAGTCTTATCTGTCAAACCTTTAGGAGATGAATTCCCAAGCATAGCAGCTTCATCAAATACCACATTTCTACTTATTATCACTTTCTTGGATTCAGGGCACCATAACCTATATCCCTTGACACCAGACGGGTATCCCAGGAACATACATTTCAATGATCTTGGCTCTAACTTGCCATTATCAACATGAGCATACGCAGAACAACCAAATACTCTCAAACCTGAATAATCAACAGGATTACCAGACCAAACTTCTTCAGCAACTTTATTATCAAGAGCATTTGACAGAGAACAATTCACAATATAACAAGCACTAGCAGCAACTTCAGCCCAAAATGACTTAGGTAAACCAGAATCTGAAATCATACACCGCACCTTTTCCATTAAAGTTCTATTCACACACTCTGCCGCTCCATTTTGCTGTGGAGTTCCCGGGACTGTCAGATGCCTCATAATGCCTTCTGACCTGCAGAAAGAGTTGAACTCTCTCGAACAAAACTCTAACCCATTATCGGTGCATAAACATTTTACCTGCTTTCCTGTCTGCTTTTTAATCAAAGTTTTCCACTCCTTGAAAGTAGCAAATACATCACTTTTCTTCTTGAGAAAGAACACCAAAGCTTTCTTGAAAAATCATCAATCATGGTCAACATATAATGTACCCCTCCCTTGGACGGCACCGGTGCTGGACCCCAAAGATCTGAGTGGATGTAACCAAATATTTCTTTCGTACTATGAGTGGCTATAGTGAATGTAACTCTCTTCTGTTTCCCAAAAACACAATGCTCGCAAAACTGTAATTTACTTGTGCTCTGACCATTCAAAAGTCCTCTTCTGCTAAGCTCATTCATCCCATTTTCACTCATATGCCCCAGACGCATATGTCATAATCTGGTAAGATCTTCATCTAACAATGAAGTACTAACTGCAGCATCCCCTACAACTGTAGATCCCTGCAAAACATATAAATTACAAGATTTTCTCTGCCCCTTCATCATAGTAAGAGAACCACGGCTGATCTTCAAAACTCCACCTTCACCGGTGTACCTGTACCCTTTCAGATCAAGAGTACTCAACGAGATCAAATTTCTCTTCAAATCGGGAACATGTCGCACCTCACTAAGTGTTCTGACAACTCCATCATACATCTTGATTCTGATCGAACCAATCCGCTATCTTGCACAATGAATCATTACCCATCAATACTGCACCTTTTAGCACTGGCTCATATGTCGAAAACCAATCTTTGTTCAGACACATATGAAACGAACAGGCCGAATCCAGAATCCACTCCTCGGATGGCTTTGATATTCCGTCAAACACTACTAGAAGATCTCTTCCTTATTCACACACGTTTTCTTCAGCGACAACTGGTTCACCAGAATTCACTGGTTGTTTTCCCTTCTGATCAGCTTGCTCTTTTCTCTTATTCTGCAATTTGTAACACTCAGATTTAATATGCCATTTTTCTAACAGAAAAAACAAACTTTGTTTCTGGTCCTTGACTTTGATCTGCTCGTTGAACCCCTTCTGTTACTGTTACCTTTATCGGACCTCTCTGATATTCTACCTCGGGTGATCAATCCCTCTCCCTGAGTTCCACATCCAACTACAAGGTGCTTCATCCTTTCTTTTGAAAGCAAAGCATGGTAGACATCTTTCAGAGTCAATGTGTCCCGACTGTATAGAATGGTATCCCGGAAAATATTGTACGATGCAGGCAATGAACATAGCAAAATCAAAATCAAATCCTCCTCATCATATTTGCATTCCATTGCTTTCAAATCTGAAACAATTCATTTGAATGTAGCCAAGTGTTCTTCAATCTAAGTTCATTCTCTCATATAATAAAAATATAACCGCTGCTTTAAATGCAGCTTACTCGTCAGGATTTTATGCATGCACAATTCTTCCAACTTTGTCCATATTTCAGCAGCAGATTTCACTTTCATGACATCCTCCAAAATCGCATTTGATAAATGAAGATAGATCACAGATAACGCTTTTATGTCCTTCAATAATTTTTCTTCCTCGGTCAAAGACGTTGGCATATTATCGATCCCCAATAATGTATTGTCTAATTCCATCTGAGCAAGAACATCCCACATCTTTATCTACCATATCAAAAACCTCTTATTCCGATCTAACATCGGAATTTCACATTTCATCGGAGTCATCCCTAAAATTAAGAATTTTCGCTCCAAAATATGGCAAAATATCCTCACCAAAATTGAAGTCCCAAATATTCCAAAATATTTTAATAACCCAACTACAATATTCCATACCAATTAATCCAACCAGATTTCACAAAGAATCCAACCTGATCGGAGAGAAGAGCAGAAAACTGGTGGCTTGCGAAAATATGGAAATCGGCGATGTTCGTGGATGGACGGACTAATTGGCGGACGACAGCGTGGTTTTTCGCCGGACAGCTCGCAGCTTCTGTCTTCGCTGGACAGTCGGTCGAGGGCGCTGGTCGGCTTCGGGATGGTCAGACGATAGACGACAGCTCGGCGACGGGGCAGCGAGGTTTTCGTCGCTTCTGTTCGCTGCGGATCGGACACTCGCTGGCAGTTTCTTCGGTGGACAGCTCGGCAACTTCTGTCTTCGCCGCTGGACAGATCGTCGGCTTCGTTCTTCGCTCGTCGCTGGAGATGAGATCGGCGCTGTAGAAGAAAACACTTCGGGCAGGCTAGGGCTTCGGGCAGCAGAACCCGGGCAGCTCCTAATTTCTTTTTTCTTTTTCAATTTCTTTTTCCAAAACTACAATCACAAACTCGTTCCACCTCTGATAAATCGAAACCTCGATTTTCAGAAACTTTCAACTTCTCTCTAATACCAATTGTTGAAAATTGATATAGAGAATCTAACGTGAAACTCTGATACCAATTGTTGAAAAATAGCGTTGAAATAACGAATGAGATTTGGAAAAGAGAAAGAGAAAACAGTGGACACCAAATTTACGTGGAAAACCCAAGACGGGAAAAAACCATGGGCAGAGGAGAAAATCATTATAGAAATCAGTACAACGAGCTTTGCAGCTCAAGCATATATTTGTAGGAATAAAGGAAACCCTAGTCATATTGAAATTGGTAACCCTAATCCTGCAGGAATTAAGAAACCTCCAATGTGGGCCAAACCGGCTTGGCCCAATTAGAATCCGGGTCACACTGAACCCTAACAAAAAAAAACGAGCGAGAAGAATCTGCCACAAAAGAAATCTTCTTGGAGGAAAAGAAATCTGAATTAGAAGTTTCTGGTTTGGGCTAGCAAGAAACAGAGGTTGTGGAAGTTTGCGGAAATTGGGATATGGAGGAATCTGTATTTTTTCAAAAACCAGACGTTGATCGAGATTGCGAAGAACAAGAACCGAAGATAAAGGAACTCCAGACCACGGCGGAGCAGTTCGAAGAAGCGGAAAAGTAGCTCGAAGAATCGGTACTGATTTCTGTCCAGTTGCAGAAAGATGCAAAAGAAGAAGAATCAACCGAGGAAGGAGAAGGAGAATCGTTGGCCGATGCAATCAGTCACGAGCAAACAGTCACGCTCAAAGAACTAGTAACAAAAAAAATCGGGGACGAAGGGAGCGGGAATTTCGCAACGGCAAGAATAGAGCCAGCGACTGCTAGTGAAGAGACGACGATGATGGAAGTGAGGGAATCAGCGACTGCCACAGTGGCAATGGACAAGCTGGAGGAAACTGAAACTGCAAAGGAGAAAGGAATCCAAAAACTGTTTCCAGAAGCCTTGATGTGTTATGATGGAGTTAATGGGTCAACTTTTCCAGAAGCCCTAATGTGGTGGTGTGATGGAGTTAATAGGCCAACTCCAACCGAGGCTCATTTTGATAAAAATTTGGGTTTAAAAACATATAGTCTTTTACTCCAGATCATTGAGCTAGGAAATTGGATGGAATTTGCAGAGAAAGAAGAGAAAATGTTTGGACTTAATTCTAGCCTATTTTCTCTTAAGACTATTGATAATGTAGATAAAAAATGTATTTTTCATTTTTTTTCTCACCTTGAGAACAATGTGTTTTTTAGGGCAGGAGTAATGATAGGTTAAGAGGGTTATAAAAGGAAAGTTACTTAATTAGTCAAGCCTATATAAAGACTTGGGAGTAGTTGGGATTGGGATATCGGATATTGAGTATTGTGGAGAGTCACTAAAGACTCGAAAACCTAGTGTAATGAGGAAGTGTTCTATATTCTATATTGTAGATTGATATTCAAGAAATACAGATTTGGGTTTCTATCACATTGTCCAAAAGTTTCCCATGGCTAAGGATCTTGAAGCTTTAAAAAACCAGGGCTTTCCTCACTATGTTGTGAAGAAGACAAGGAAAATTGTGGCAATCAAAATGATGCAAGAGATAGTATTCAAAGAGGGACACGTGGCTTGCGGTAAAAACAAATAAGTATTGAATGCCCTGAAATGACAAATTGAACAGTTTTTGTCACTACATATGTCAATTTGCTGATGACCTAAAGCTCGTCGACCAAACTGCTCAATAAGATTGGCCAGGATATCTGTAACATATCAAATTATTGAATTCCCAATTTGTAGCATTTTCAAACCCTAATTACCTTGCTTCAATTTCGATATGCAGAATGGGCCATCAATTAGGAAAATCAAATCAATTCAATAACAATTTTCCCCAAATTTAGTATTGGAAATAGCCTAAATTGGATTAATTTTCCTAAGCTCCTACACGGTTGTCAGACAGCAAAGGAAAACCCACCTTGAATCATTCTATTTTTCCTAATTCTCTACACGGAATTGACAATCAATTAGGAAAAGTTTTCAAAATCAAAACCAAATTTCCTTAAACCAGCTCAACCGAAACCCTAATGGAATTAATTTTGCATTTCAGCTACGCGGTTTGGAGTGGTGACAGGAAACTTTGAAATGTTTCCTTTCAAGTTGTCGAATCTGGACCCTTTAGAGGGCAGATGCAAGGCATTCCTTGAATGGAATGAAAGGCGAGACCCCCTATAAATAGAGGGTCTCACCGTAGGAGGAAGACACACCAAATCGAAGAAGTCTTCAAAGCTCAGAGAAGCTCACCTCTATCCGCGAAGAGATCCCTCCCGAACCATTTCCTCTCCAGTCGAGCTCCCCTCCTTGGCGAAGTCTCTTCCTCCAGCAGCAACCGACAACGGACGAAGGACGTGAGGCGAGCTCCCACTGCGAAACAGAGAAGGAGAAACTCTGTCTGTGAAGAACGAAGACCGAAGGAGAAGAAGAAGAAGAAGAGCTCGGTTAAAGGAGTCGAGTTGACCGGTCCAGTTCAAGTGACCCGACTCGAACCGAACCGAACCGACCCGACTCGAACAGATATGACCTGACTCGGGCTGAAAACAGATCTGACCCGAACCGACCCGAACAGATCTGACCCAACCCCGAACAGACCTGACCCGACCGAATTTGTCTTCGACCTATTTAGGGTTTGACGGTAACGATATTCTGCCCAAATTTTTCTTTCAAGGATTAATAACGTTATTTGTGAAAAGTAATAGATATATTATTTTGGAAGGTTTTCGAAGGTTTTTCCAACATTCGTTCAAGACTCTAAATTATCCTAACTTCCTAACTTTCTTGGAATCCAAGTAAGCGGTACAGTTAAAATGTTTTGGCCATAGCCCCTACATCACAAGGCATATAATATTTTCGTTATATTTATTTCGTTATTAAAGTTGTTATTTCGTTATTTAAGTTATATAGTTTTATTCTGTCACACACGATTAGACATTAACATATGATATAATCAAGATAAAAACTATAAGTCATCCTGCATGCGTATGAATATGATGGAATTGACGGAAACTCTGAGATAGCTAATGAAAGCCTGAAAGCATGAAACCTTGTGATAGCTAATGAAAGCTTGAAACTTGGTAGTTATTTTGAGATGGCTAATGAAAGCCTGAACGCATGAAACCTTGTTATGGCTAATGAAAGCTTGGAACTTGGTAGGGCTGGAAAATGAATTTCAACCAGTATGTAACTTTTAAACTTAAAAACTTGGTAATGCATGAGATTAAACATTTATGCACGTGTTTCCACTTACTGAGTTTATCTCACATTTCAGTCTTGTGATGTAGGTGAATTTTTAACAGATGAGGAACTGGGACTGATCGAGGATTTTCCCGAAGTAGAAGAGCATACAGAGGGAAATATCGAATATATCAATGATGGGTCAGTAGAATGAATTTTATTAAAATTTTTATATTTCGAGAAGAACTTTATTTAATGCTTTAGTTTTATTTGAATAAGTTTGCATTTGGTTTTTCAATGAACTACGTTTGATTTAATAAAGTTTTAATTAGATGTTTTATGGGATTTTGAATATTAGGATTAACTCTAATAAATGGTTTTAAACTATTATGTTGTTTAATTAAATGTTTCCGCTATAAATAACTATTTTATTAACTAATTTTGTAAATTAGGATTTATAACGACCAAATTAAACCTAATTTTGTAAATCAATTTGGGAAAGATTTTAGGATTTTCAAAATTGGGGATAATATAATTTGGGGCGTTACAATATCTGTTATAGTTCATAACAGCGATAGCAGAAGGAAGAGAAGTATGAATAAGGTCAAGTGGCTCAATGATTTTACTGAATAAAAATTGTATAACTGAAGTCAGATAATACAATTATAAACAATTGATTACATAACCGATACGATTCAATATAAATAGATAAAATGTAAAGAAAGGAAGATATGAATAAAAAAATCTCTTCTTCTTCTTCAATTGTTTCTTCAATTGCTTCTTTTTCTTCCCTGCAACTTTGTTCTAGAAAAACCAGTAACATTGATGCTTTCATTGACTTCTGTCTTTATAGCTGAAGGCACTCGTTTGCATTCTATCCAAAATCAAGTACCGAAAGAATGTCGAAATTGACTTTCTTATCATGATCAACAAATGTCTAAATTCAATGCATTAACAAAGAAAATTAGCATCAAATTAATGTGAAGGCAGAATGGAGCAACACATTAGAAATCTTATTCCTGCTCCGATTGAAACATTTAGCAGTAAAGCTAAACAAGCTAGTTATTGACCAGAAACTTGATTCTTGTTTCAAAGAAGAAATTATCCAAGTTCTCTACATAGCTCTTCTCTGCACGAGCCCACTGCCGATCCATCGGCTGGCCATGAGAAGGGTGGTCAAGTTATTGCAGGAAGTAGCCGGAGAGAGCCTGTCTAAAGGTGCTAAGAAAGATGGAAAGCTCTCCTTATTACTATGAAGATGCCTCCGATCAGGGAAGTGTAGCGTAATTTACGTTTTTCTTTTGTTGTTGTCTTGCAAATATCGCTATATTTTCCCCCCGTTTGTTGAACAGGCAGTGGTGTGAGAGAACTAGAGAGAGAGAGAGAGAGAGAGAGAGAGAGGTGATGTTCTTTTACAATTTACAGTGAGAAAAGTAAAGAACCTTATCTTCTACAGCAACCGCCATAGCCGATCCTCTGTTTAAGATTCTTAACACAGTTTCTGTTGATGTTGATATCTCACTGCCAATCTCAGATGAATTGTCGAAAGTGAAACTCAAATGACTATGCTAACACTGCTAAGATTTACCTTTTTCAACAGAAAAACAAGACCCAAATACTGAAATTCACCCCGTACAAATTCAGATTCTTCAGGAAAAGAACCAGAACTGAGATAAGAACTTCCTTTTCTTAAAAAAAAGAAAAAAAACAGGCGGTGGGTGTCCTTAAAAATACGAGATAAGAACTTGGTTAGGTGGTGTGGGTACGTCGTACTAGGGGGGGCCCTGGCCTTAAAATCATTTAAATAACTCATTATTGAGCTGCCTCTGTTTGAAGATAGAGTTTTTGAATTCCGTTGTTTTTTTATTGTTATTACGAGTTGTTCATGTGGGTGGCAGGTGGGTTGGTGCCTGTTTTTAAGATATGCTTCGAGTTGGAGGAATTTAATGAGAAGTTTTGTATTATTTTTGGCTACCCATGGCCTTGCATGAGATCTTATGGGTAAGTTTATCATGTTTTACGTGCTAACAATTCTGAACAAATTCCAATAACATTTCATTTTAGACTGATTGAATGAATGACACGTACAAAACTCAATTCACATTTCATTTCATCCCATCAAAATTATATTGATTGTGAGCATTTAATTTATATCAATAGAGTGCACAATTTTATATCATTTGAAAGAGTGAAAAGTGAATAGTTTATAAGTAGAGTTCTCTTTCTGACCTGTTACACTGTGTTTTGAGCTAATTCTATAAACAAAATTACGCGAAATTCAACTCAAAATGAACAATATTGTACTAAAAGGTCTGATGACTTCATAAATAGTATCAGAGCCACATCTCAACTAAAAGTGTGGTTGATGAGAATGTCAAGCCTTCAAGGAGAGTAGATTATGACAACATATCATGTGAATGTAAAAATGACTCATTATTCTGTTGATTGTAAACATCCATCCAGCTTATACCAGTGAAAATTTATAATTTCACATTATTTGAGAGAGTGAAAAATAAATAATGTATAAGTAGAATTATCCTATCTACTTAGTACAATATATTTTATACGATATTCAAAAATAAAATCGTGCCAAATTTAATTTAAAGTAAATAATATTGTAACAAAAAGTTTGAAGGCTTCACAAAACCACCTTTAGTTGTTTGTCCAAAAGCACAATTGAATCTTCCCACTTTAGGTATGGGAAATTGACAAAAGTCGGAACACTTGTCAGGTACACCACACATAATATTTTTCAATTTGTTCTCAAAACCCACTCTCAATTATTTCACTTAATGTGAAAATGGCAAATCAAAGATCGTGGTTTTAAATCAATGATAAATTAATTATTATAGTTTAAATATTAATAAGTTAATTATTAATATATAAAAAAATAATAAATTTATCATCACAATCATATTTTCTGTTAAAACATAGTCAGGAAGTTGCGGCGGCATCCTTCATTTTTTAGAGTAAAAAATGTTTGATCACAAATTTGAGGGCTTCAACGATTGATTTAGGGGTCGAAACAGGAGGTCATGGGGTAAAGCTGATGACAATTCATAGATCTCTGAGAGAGCTTCGGTTTGATACCTTCTACGTCCAATTCCGACCCTCGTAGCGAAAGTTATGGTCGTTTGAAGTTGAAGAGGTCGAAAATCTAATAAAAACATTGATTTCGAAGGAGACCGCAGGGGTGTTGTGAGGACACCGCAGGGGCGTCGTGACGACACTGCAGGGGCATTGTGAGGACACCGTAGGAGCGTTCTCACAACACCGCAGGGGCGTCCTAACGATTTCCTTCGCAACACACAACTTGGTTGCGGTGTCCTAGGACACCGCAGCGGCGTCCTGACGACACCCAGCTGCGTCCAGGCAAAACTTTGTGTTTTCATTCGTAACACACGATCGTTGCGGTGTCTTGGGACACTGCATCGGCGTCCCGACTAATTTTTAACGGAGAACGTCACTGCGATGTTAAATTTGTCATTTTTTCATACGTTAGTGATTAATTTGTTAAGATTTAAACTATAATGATTAACTTGTCATTGACCTAAAATCACGATGGTTGATTTATCATTTTCCCATAAATCAATAACAAAACTACAACTAAAACTATCTTAAGCTGGTGCTCCCTTAAAAGACCTAGATTGACCCAAATACATCCTCAAAACCTCTATATATATATAAACACCTAGATTGACCCAAATACATCTTCAAAACCTGTATATATATATATATATAAAAGAGAGAGAGAGAAACAAATTGTTTACCATTTAACATAAATCAAACATTAATAAAAAAAATAGTTTAAAAAATCCTTAATAATGAAATCTTTACAATGTCCATAAGTTTAAAAGTTACACAAAAGCACTCTTTTTTCTAATTAAATGTCTACATGTCAATTTCACTAGACAACTTTCAAGATTACTCATGAAAATTCATCTTCTCTGCTTCTTCAACAAAGTCATATTTACTAGTTTAAATACCTACACCATAAGGTTTAAACTATTAAGTCTAATACTTAGTAAGTAAAAAACTAAAATAACTGATTAAGTCAATTCATTTTTATACATGCATCTAACTACCTCAAGATAAACGTAGCAACTACACATAAAATAGCAACATTTCAGAACATGTCATCTACGTATACATCATATGATAGAGTATATATTTCTTTTTCCTACTTTTTTTTTTCTTTGATTTACTTTTAGTTCTCTACTATTTATCTTTCTCGTGGAATTGAGTAGGCTTGGTTATAAACTAACTCATAATTTCAAGAGACAGGCATGACATCAACTGAGTTCTCTGTTAGCTAATGCGCACATCATTGCATATCAACGAGGCCTTCGGTTGGAGTGTCAGCATTAACCAAAAACAAAATAACAGGTCTAAGTATCTCCTAGGTTCCTCCTTGGAACAATCTGTCCTCTAAAACCCATTTGCATAAATACACTATTTTTATCTTTCTTATATACAATGATAATGCAAGTAAAGAAAACATCAGCAACACAATCTAGCACATCTTCAAGAAGTCATTTTTACAATAATCATGTTGTAAAACATAGTCTATTATCTAAATCTACAAACAACAAATCCTCGAGTTTTATTGAACATAAAATAATCACATCAAGCAGAATATCACATCTTCGAGACAACATAGATAATAGCAGTAAAAAGGATCACACATACTTCCTAGCACATTGTGGTATTTTTCGCTTTCACGACTGCTACTGTTTTCTTTTGCGGTTCCTATTGTTTAGCCACTCTCCTCTGTTAAAACGACAACATTCCTCCCTTAATTTCTCCTACTGAGGACAAATGTGCTTCCACGGACATGGACTCTCCCACATTTTCCTTTTGAAATGGTGTAGTCCAACTTACAAAGATTTCCTTTCCACATACAAGTTTGCAACCACAATCACTCTTAATATAAAACGGAGACATTTCTTCACTTTAGTACGTTGTCACGAGCATGCTCACTACCGCAAATACCCTTCTTAACATAAAATGATGATGTTTACAAATATATTCACTTAACATCTTTTCATAGAGGAATCTTTTCCCCTCCGTGAAAGCATCTTTTGCTAAAACTACACTGTATTTCACTTAACACCTACCATGCAACATTTTTCCCCCTACAGCAGAATCTTTCTTCTCCTGCAGAAGCATCTCTTCCTTCCATCTTCTTAATACTATGTTCTATGTCTCGTCCACATTTTCAATCCAACTGCTGCCGATTTATCCTCTTCTCATTTAAGTAATTACTCCTTAAACGACATCATTCCTCTTACGGATATCCTCCTCTCTCGCAGACAGATTTGCTTTCACAAACACTCACTCTAATGTTATTGTTCTCAATGGATGTCCGCAACTCCTACAACATCTTTTCTAGAGGACACTCATTACATGCGACGTCGCCTTCCATGCCACGAATGCACTCACACATCGTTCAAAATTTCACGAAAACTCAAATTTTCCCAATTTCATTTTCTGTTCTTAATTTAATTAAATTCTTATAAATAACTTTTAGGGTAATTTATTTCAGGAAAATTATCGGTACAAATTTAAAAAGAAAATTTGCAACTCAGAACAGCAAAAGGTGGTACTTTAAGGAACTGCAGATTCGGCAATTTTAATCAAGATGTTGGTTATAGCAGGTAAAGATGATGGGAAGAACAATAACATTGGCCAAAAATTTCCCATGGCTAAGGATCTTGAAGCTTTAAAAAACCAGGGCTTTCCTCACTATGTTGTGAAGAAGAGACAAGGATTATTGTGATAATCAAGATGATGCAATAGATACTATTCAAAGAGGGACACTACATATGTCAATTTGTTGATGACCTAAAGCCTGTCGACCAAACTGCTCAATAAGATTGGCCAAGATATCTGTTACAGTTCATAATAGCAATAAACAGAACATAGGGAAGAGAAGTAAACAAGCACAAGGGGCTCAATGATTTTACTGAATAAGAATTATATGTATAATTGAATAGCTAGAAAATACAATTGTAAATGGTTGGTTAGATAACCAGTATAGATATATAAAATGTAAAAAAAGAAAGATATGAATAGAAAAATCTCTTCTTCTTCTTCTTCAACTTCTTCTTTTTCTTCTCTGTAACTTTGTTATGGGAAAGGAAAAGCCAATAACGATATCACCTGTCAAATGACCTGATAAGATTGAGCTAATGTGCTCGAGCATGTAACGCGTCTAATAGAATTAAACTCGAAAAAAATACATTAAAAATAAGGAATATCCCACAAATATCGGGCTTACATTACATTCAATAAGCCCATATTTTAGCTTCCCAAACTTGAAGCATATTTCCAATGATATTTCAGAAGAAAATGAGAATATTTAAATTAAATTAATTAATTAATTAAATTACGACAATAGTTGTTGAAGATGTTATGTACCAAACAACCTCCATTTTGACATTTTGGTTCTACGTGGAGTTAAAAGGAGGCGCCCAGCCCAACTACAACCTTTTCAATCTTCAAAAAAACTTCCTCACCTCTTCTATCTTTTTCACGTCATTTTCTGTCGAACTTCAACTTTTTCACTCTTCCGCTCTCTAAATCTATGCTTTCTCTCTCTAAATCTAAGCATTCTCTCTCGACAATCCCATATCTAAGTTTCCATTTTCTTCTTCTTCGCAATCTTCCCTCTCCATAGTTACAAGAACATGAATTATAGACAACATCTAGGCTATTTCTTTGCTCTGTCCCTCGTTTCCACCTCTCTAGTCCTTATTCTTATCCTCCTCTTCATAGGATGTAAAAGAAAAGCCATTCAAGCACAATCTACAGTCACCCTTCTCAAGCCCAGTGCCCGACCCTACACATTAGCCGATATCCATGCAGCGACTGAAGGCTTCAATCCCCGCCGGATAATCGGAGAAGGCCGTTTAGGCACCGTTTACGCTGCTTTATCAGAATCTGCCGAGTTCATCGCCGTTAAGAGGATTCATCCTTTTCTGGTTCTGAGCAATGCAGGATTTGATTTTTCATTCATTATCAAGTCTCTCTCCTTAGCTAGACATCCTCATATAGTTCCCATCATCGGATTTTCCGAAGCTCCAGGCGAGAGAATCATAGTCATGGATTTTGTAAGCGTGGTGAGCCTAGATTACTATTTACACCAAAACCCAGATGGATCGCCGCCATTAGAGTGGACCCACCGGATCAGAATAGCTGCGGGCGCGGCCAGAGGACTTCAATACCTACACGAAGAGATGGCCCCAAGTATAGTCCATGGCTGTGTAAAGCCTTCAAACATTCTCATAGACGTGAAGTTCAGCGCGAGGATTTGTGATTACGGCCTGACTTTCTTGGCGTCCAAACAGAAAAAGGGAGTCGAAGGGTATGTAGACGACGAGTACTGGGAAAGAAGAGAGTGTAAAGAGACAGATGTATACGGATTTGGAGTAGTTCTTCTGGAGATTCTGAGCGGAAGAAGCTGCGAAGAAGGATGGCTGGTGAAGTGGGCGCTGCCATTGATTAAAGAAGTAAGGTTTAATGAGCTGTTCGACCCAAGAATAGTCATGCCTCTCGACGCTAACCCTCTTGTTAGACTGGCCAGGGTTGCTTCAGCCTGTGTGGCAAATTCTAGGAAGAGTAGGCCTACGATGGGTCAGGTTGCAGCCATTTTGAGTAATTTGGAAATCGAGGTATGCCTGTGATTCGTCGTTGAAATTGACCAAAAGCTAGTCTTGTAAAGGAGTGTTGTCAGAGGGTGTTCGAAACCAAATTCTAATTGAATTGGGTTACAATCGTTCTTTGATTTTCTAATAATGAATTTCTAATTTTCACGTAAATCTTGGTTTAGCTTCTACACTCAACAAGAATTTTGATTGTTTGACTTTCAAATGGAGAAAACAATCCACCGCCTTTAAAACACGATAGGAGGAAATCAGGGTGATTATCTTGGAAATTAAGTCTTCAATAAATATAAATAATCAAATATTTAAATTCTAGATTTTTACATATTAACTTCACAAAACCTTAATTTTTACATTTTTTTATGTTGTCTTTTCTCTCTTAGCTTATATTTTTAGTCAAGACTGAATTCAAATCTTTCACGTGGAATTTTATTGCTTTTGAAAAGATGGGTTAATCTTAATTACCCAAAATTAATGTTACTGATGCTAAATTAACGTAATTAATTGCCAATCATTTGTTGATAACGTGATTAATAGTATTAATTAATGGGAAATAATGGGGTTAAAATCTTTTATATTATTCATTACCAAGATAAGAAATTGAAGAATCATTAATTACCTAATTAATTAATTCAGTATTAGTGAGAGGGTGGTTGCTGTTGAGTGGGATAAATTATCAATAATCCAAAAAATTTAAGTTTTTTGAGATTGTTGGTAATTTGTCATAAAGATCTCAAATTTGAATTTCGGCAAAGTCAAAAAATTAATCTCAGTAAAAAAATATTCACATGTAAGGACCAATAAAAAGAAATTTGCCTACATATGAGAAATAATGTTAAGAAAAATATAAATGATTAAATTATTGTTCAACCCACAAATTTAAGTTTTTGAAATGGTCAGTAATTTGTCATAGGGAAGGATATGTCATAAACTGCTTAGTTTATCCTATTTTATAATGTGAACATGAAGAAGTAGATCAGTGTCTGTCGCAGTCATGCATTAAACATAGGAAATCTATATTTTATGGCAAGTAGAGCCCTTTTGTTCATTTCTTCGTATGTACCTCAAGTAGCATTCAAAACCATGGTTCAAACTCGAAACCGCAGTTTGATGCCAATTTGGTCCGGTTCTCACAAATATAGAAATCTAAATCGATTTTAAATGTAGAAGAACACCATCCGTCATGGTTTGGTTCACGGTTTTGGGTGCCAAAAAAAAACATAAAAACCGAACTGAACACTGGGGAACAATAGGTCACAAAATCATACCTAAACCAGTCGAAAATCAATATTAAATATGTTTATTTGAATAATATCAATTTTTATTTTGAAATCAAACTATACCTCATAATTCGATTTTGGTTCAATTTCAGTTCTTTACGATTTCAGTTATGGCTCTGATTCCAAACCATCAGAACTGTTACTTTAAGATTTGGTTTGGTTCGGTCTACCCACCGCCACTATTAGTTTTAAGAACCCATAAGACACTTGCCCAAGATCAACACAACCCAAAAGCCTCATGGTTACGCATCCTTCTTTGAGAAGCTTAAAGGAAAGTACGTATTACGTGCAGAAGAACCTATGTTGGAAGAAAAATTCAAAGAATGATTTGACAAATCTTTCTATTTCTATATTAAGTATAAGAAACTAATGATAATATCATATTTATTCATTAAAAATAAGATTGGGTTAAACACAATAATTTAATCAACGAAAATAAAATAAAAAACAAGTGGCTGGAAAGCTATGGATGGACATATAACTCGTAATCTTCCTCCTTAAGCTAATACTGTTTTCTGTCTTTTTTGTTGCTTTAACGTGTTGAAAAATAAATGGTACAATTATATGACTATTCTCATTCAATGAAAATTCATTTTGGTCTTCTGCACTTGAGAATCCCAGGTGAATTCTTTCACAAGGCTAGAGAGAGAGAGAGAGAGAGAGAGAGAGAGAGAGAGAGGTAGAGAGAGAGGATACCTTGCCTTGGACTGAGAGGAGATATGCAGGTGAAGAAAAGGATTAGAAGAAAAGGAATATACAGGTTGGTATAAACATGTCGCAGGTACTGTTCTACTATTACCTTTCTTGTTTGTTCCTGCGTATTTGTCTTCTTCATATCTCCATAGCTTTATTGCCACTCTAGCTTGACACTACATCCGTAACTCTCTCTCTCTCTCTCTCTCTCTCTCTCTCTAAAGAGGTAAGACGTCCAGTGGAGAATCAGATTGCTCCATCTTCACTCTTGCCACCCTTTTTAACCCAGGGTTTTGGTATTTATTTCATAGTTTTCCAACATATAACACAAATCAATACCCTTTTCACACTTTTTTTATTTAAGAAAAGAGTGCATTTAATGGCGTAAATACACAAGCGTATAACCACCACCTTGACGTCCAAGCAACCCTTTTGCTCGAATTGTAACAATCTCATCTCCTCTCTTTCTCTCTCTCTCTCTCTCTCTTCTTTTATACCCTAAACCTATCTTCTCTCTCTCTCTCTCTCTCACAGAAACAAACCAGAAATACAAAAAGGAGAGAGGGGTGGTTGAGCAAAAACGTCTTTTAAAAGAGAGAGACCTTCGCTCGCCATAACTACTGATCTTCTCCATGTTTTACAGCTTCTGAAACATTCGAGAGAGGTGGAAGAAACAGGTGGAAATATCCCAGAGTGGGATGGAAAAAAGAGAAAATCTATAGAGATGACATGGTGCAATGACACATACGATGAACCAGCCAACCAAATAATCACCCCTAAGCTACCCAATCAAACTGCTGTTCTTACTTGCCCTTCATGCGGTCATCACATAGAACTGCAAGAGCAGGTAAGTTTACACAAGATTCAGCATCTGGTTTTTCAGAAATATAATCAATTGGAGTTGATGTATTTTCTTCTGTAATTTTGTGTGCAAAAGAAGGGAATACATGAGTTGCCGGGTTTACCAGCTGGAGTTAAATTCGACCCGACAGACCAAGAGATTCTTCAACATTTAGAAGCGAAAATGGGATCTGATAACAAAGTGCTTCATCCCCTGATTGATGAATTCATCCCGACGTTAGAGGGAGAGAATGGAATCTGCTATACTCACCCAGAAAAACTTCCAGGTAAGAATTCTTTCGTTTGCTCTCTTCTTTTCTTGTTTATCCTTGCATGAATATTTCATTCTAGATTTAATAGTTTGAAGAGAGATGAACAAACATCTCCCTCTAGAGTCTAAAGACTTGCGACTGAATTTTAAGGTGCAAAAAGAACACAAATGGACTACACATCTTAAATCATGAAAATGATTAATGTTCACCAACTAAATACAATATCGTCCACCTTGTGTCAAGTTCCGCACAACTTTATTCTTAGATTTTATCCTAAAAGAACTTGTATTTGATGAAGATTCGAATGTTACAAATGATATTAGAGGCCAAAAGAAAATGTGGCCAACGGAACCGTCAAGCCTCCCGATGGCGAGTGATTGTGATAGTCTTTTCTAGTGAGAGGTAATCACAATTCAACATTGTTTAGACGTGGTTTTAGAGTGAATTATATAACTGAGATCTCATCTATAATTAATATGAGACCTTCTAGAATAAAACTCAAAAAACAAACACTCGGACTAAGCTAGATAATATTTATCGGTAAAGCTCGGGTTGTTCCAAAATGTACATTATTGAGAGTCATGGATTATTTTGATTTCAAAGTCATTCATAAATGAGTCCTTCAATCATTAAGAGAATCACTCATAGTACTTTTACGACACGTAGCGTTGCAAGGACACGAAAATTATCTTAAAATTAAAGATATTTAAAACATACAAGCATGACAAGTACAGATTTTACAGAAATCTTTCTTTAGCCTACCATTGATTGCATGTACTTTTGCTCAAGAACAACCTTAAATCAGTCAAAATAACGTTCCATTCTTGGGTGTTGTTATGCTGCAGGAGTGAGCAAAGATGGGCAAATAAGACACTTCTTTCATCGACCCTCAAAGGCATATACAACAGGAACAAGAAAGAGAAGAAAGGTACACTCAGAAGAAGACGGGAGCGAGACAAGATGGCACAAAACAGGAAAAACCAGACCAGTTTTCGCAGAAGGAACGGCAAAAGGATTCAAGAAGATACTGGTTCTATACACCAACTATGGAAGACAGAAGAAACCCGAAAAAACCAACTGGGTAATGCACCAGTACCATCTCGGAAACAACGAGGAAGAGAAAGATGGAGAATTAGTAGTTTCAAAGGTGTTCTTCCAAACACAGCCCAGACAGTGTGGCCCAAACAACCTTAAAGATCCTTCCGACATGAAGCTGAACCAGAAAAGTGGGTATGAATCTTCTGATTTGCCCAAAAATAGACCTCTGGTTGAGTATAGTTATAGTCCATCTTTTATGAGCTACGATCATGGCGGTCAAAACAGAGAGATTCCACCTCAGTTAATACCAAATCTAGGTGTTCAAGGTGATGGGTCTACTTTTATTCGATTGGCCACAGATGGAAGCAAGAGTAAGCTTGAAAGAAGACAGTGATGGAACGTCTGAGGCCATAGCTTTTCTCCCTCTTTGTTGTAATAAAGGTTGGTCTTTCCTAATTTACATTTTTTTAGGTTGTGTGAAGTGTATAAACAAACTCTGTAAATTAGAAGTAACTCTAACTTTACACTTTGTTGTGATGTAATTACGTTATTACTTGTTTTTTGAAGATTCAGGTTTTTGGGAGATGAAAAAGAAGGAAGAGGAACAAGACATATAATGCTGGTCAAACCTTTAACCAGTCATAGAGACTGATTATTTCGCTTCAACAAGTTTGAAATTGCCTCAAATTCTTTTCTTGGTTACCCAATCATCAAAAAATGAAATATTTTTTTTTTTAAATTACATATAAAATGCATTAAACTGCCTGTCGAGTGTTGATTTAAATGTTTTTCCTCCCATTACACACAACTCGACGAATCTAAATGCAATTGTGCAAAAGTTTGACACACTAGTTAAGTCAGAGGAAGGTCATTTGTATTGTCAACAAAGAATCATCATGGCCCCAAAATGCAGACCTTTACAAATGGAGGAAAAAATAGTCAAAAAACCAGAATCTTGGACATCACGAAAAATGACAGTACAATCTCGATCGTTTGATTTAATGTTGTTGGGCGGAAAATATAGAGATTGAGTCAACAGCTTTAAAAACAGCAATTGGCTTTCGAGGTCAGAGAGAGATTACATCCACCGAAACCTAAGTCAGGCCAAACACACAACACACACTCCGACAACAGACGTCACAGAGATGGAGATGATGAAATATGGAATGAGAAATGGCGACGAATAAGCTGCTTCCTAAAACTAAGCACTAGACTGATGATCTACAAACTCAAATATTAAGTAAACTTCCTTCCTCAATTCTATACAAAAACCAATAAATATTCACTCACCCCATGACTTTTTGGAGCAAACAAACTTCTCGTACAATGCCAGAATGTCTTTCTTGTTGGGATTCTTCAGCTGCAGAAGTTCGGCTCCAAAATTATGTTTGGTGAGTTCTTGCTTGAGTTTCTGGATGGTGAACTTTGTATAATCCTCCTGATTTGTTTGCTGGCTTTGGCTATCTTCGTCGCCCTTGAAAACGGAACCACCATCTTCTGGCAGAATCGTGCTTCTGGTCCTCTTACTTCCTCGTAGAATTCTTTCATTTGTGTCCATATCGTGAAAAGATTCCATGCCCATATCGACATCATCTGCTCTTACCCGTTTCCCATGGGAAGCAGTCTTGAGCTTACTATCCAGAGCTGTCTCATTCAAACGAACTTTGGTCAACTCTTGTTGGAGGGAATCAATTTTTGCCTGGGCAGATTGTAGTTGATGAGAAAGGGCCTCTGCTCTGCTGTTTGCCTCGGCATGGGCTGAACGTTCCGTGTCCAAAAGACCTTCAAGGACTTGAACTGTGCTAGTCCTCTGCTCATTATTTGATTTCAACAGAGACTCTATTTCCTTCTCTCTTTCTTCAACTCTTGCTTCCAATAATGCAACTTTCGAAAGGGCGTCCATCTCTGACCCCCTTGTTCTTTCTACTTCTATCTCCAAGTCTGTTTTCAGTCTCTCCAAACCTTCGATTTGCCGCCCAGTCCTCTCGATTACAGCCAACCGTTCCATTGCCAGCCTCTGCATCTCGTTCTTCTCCATCTGTGCATCACTTGCTTCAGCACGTGCTTTATCTGCCACATCAGTAGCTCTTTTAGCTTCTTGTTCAGCAAGTTTACACCTTTCCTGGACCTCGTCAAACCTTTTGAACTCTGATGCGTACTTTTGCTCCAAATGGACCTTCTCTTGCTGAAATATCCTTGATTCTCTTTCGAATGATTGAGCACGAGTATTCGCAGTGTCTAACTGTTCTTTCAGGTCCTTCATTTCCCGCCTCAAAGTTGATATTTCCACATTAAAACTTTCAATTTTTGACTCTGCAGCCTGCGCAGAGATTAGTATCATTAAAAGCCAAAACTGCCAGAGCATGAATTATCACCATATATAAATACATACGTAGATACCAATGCACAGAGTTGACAACGCTAATTAGAATTCAAGTTTTGATTTTTACCTTCAACTCTAATTTAATAGTTGTCATACGCTGCTCAGCATACCCAAGCTTCGCAATCTTGTCTTTTATTTCCTCGTCCTGCCAGTAAAAAGCCATTACATACCTTCCCTATGCTAAATTGCTAGTTTTGAAGAGCATGAGACTATAAATAAACTCATAAATGCAATGGAAAAACGAGAATAAATTACCTTTTCAGCCAAATTGCTCGAGAATTCTTCCCTAAGTGCATCTTCTCTAAGTTGGGTTTGCTTGCTACTGCGTTCCTGCACGATTGCAGCCTTTTCAAGAGCTGATTTAGCCTCTCGAACAGCCACATCATATTTTCTTTTCCATTCTTTTGCCTCCTCTTGAGCAGAGTGAGATTGTTCCCGAGCTGCAGTCAACCTTGCTTCAGCAGCACTAGTTCGAGACTTAAGAACAGCAATTTCAGAATTCAATTGATCCTCCTCAGCTTTTTTCTTTGATGAAACCTGTTCATATTTACGTTTCCAGTCTAAAGACTCTTTTCCTGCAGTATCCAACGACTTCAATAAGCTTGAACATCTCTCATCCAGGGAACTGCAATTACCCTGCAAATTAGTAATGCGGGTCATGTAATCATCAGCAAGCTTCTTCTTGTCATTAATTGCATCCTGATATCTCTTCAAATATTCAGACTTGTACTTCTCACTAGCTTCCAACTGCTTGTTAAGCAAATTCATCTTATCTTCGATGGCACGACATTTTAAATTGAGGGAACTCTTCTCCGATCCAACTTGATCAATCAGCCTCTTTGTAAGGTCAAGTATGGGACCTTCCATACTGAAGAAAGGAGTTAGCATAAAGAAAAAACATGTGCTTTCAAAGGAGTTAAGGACAGGTGCTACCACAAACCTCTGTTGCAAGAACGAGGCCAGTTTCTGCCACTTCCCAGGACCGTGAGATGATGCTTCATATTCAGAAACAAGAGCATCAAGAACCTGCAAGATATATTATCATGAAAGTTAATAAAGATGATAAGAATATGAAAGGAGTGTCCTTATAGAACCCTTATGTCAGAATATCAGGTTGTTCACTGATGCCAGAAAGGATAAGAAACATCGATCACAATTGATATCTAGAAAGTATTGTCTACACTAATCAAATGAGGAAGGTAAGATGGGTAGGAATAAAGAAACAAACCGCTTTCCCATCAAGATCATAGATCGCCTTTGATATCTAGAAAATATTGTCTACACTAATCAAAAGATTATGCTCCCAAATCTTCCAAAATAGAGGTAACTCGTAAAAAAAAATTACCTTTGCAACGTTGCTTATGGTTGCATCAGAGGCATGGCAAGCTGCTCTCAACCGCTTTTCCATGCTTTGAATAGCATTCGAACATTGCAAATCTGCTTGCATATATGCATTGGTCTTGTAATCCTGCATGAAGGACCAGTCACATTTAGGTAGTCCAACACTAGCCACGCCACCCCACCCCAGATACTATATTTTCATGAAAAAATTAAACAGAGTAACATGATTACAAAAAAATATAACACAGCAATGATCTGAAATGGTGATCATTTTGGGAAAAAAATTTCTATTATGGTACATTCCCAATGAAACGATGTCTCCACCGTAACTGTACGATTTAAGATTCTTCTAGAATTACCAAACTTGGGTTTGAGACCAACAACTACCAAATCCACTACTTCAATCAATCAAATGCCCTATTACTAACATATAGCATGGAAGTGATGCGCAAAATATAACCTCAAATGCCTTTCTGAAAAATTTCAGCAAGAGTTCCTCATATTTCTTCCTAGCTGAACCAGCCCCAACAGCACCAGCATTATATGCAGCCATTGATTTTTTTACTGCCTCTTCATGTGCTTCTCTCAACAAACCCTACAGTCACTAGATTTAGGAAACACAGTATACCATCATTATTTATAACACAAAACATCACTTACATCCTCAGGCAATTTTGATCGGTCAAAAGAAGACATGTAAACTTCTGCAGCGGAATCATATGCTCTTCGACACTCAGCTTCTTCAACACTCTAAAAATAATAAGAGGAAGTCCCATAAAAAATTAAATATTATGCATTCAAAAGTACAAGGTAGATATGCGAAGAAGCTGCATAATCTTTTTTACACAATTTACACTTAACTCTATTAGATTGTTCCTAAGAAGTTACATTTGTAAGCCATTGAGGATTGGAAAACAGTGGCACATTTTCAAATCAGTTTGCGAAGATAAAGTTAGTTTGACAAATCAGCGAGCAGATAACAAACATCTTAAATACCAAGGGAACTGACAAAGATAAATATTTTCCAATATGCCTATATGTATTATTGTGTAGACATGTAATATTTATACAGATCATTCCTAGTAAAAACAATTTTTGTAGGATGAAATAGATGATACTTATCAAATGACATTCAAGCTCAATTCAAGTAAAGATACATGGCATGATCCATACCTGCCATGAAGAGGATATCGTGGGAACTGCACCTTTATTAAGAGCATCTAGATAAGATTCTGTTATGCCAACCAAAATGGGACCCGTCATCATAGTTGCACCTACTTGCTTAGGCCTAGTTCTCTCAAAAACAAATTTTGTTAAAGCATCTAGCCCAGCTCTGAATTCGGGCCTTAATTTTTCCAACTGTGTATAATTAAAGTATCAAAGAATAAATAACGAATCCAGATTAAAGAAATAAACATGTATACAAAATGCTCAAAAAAATACTAAAACCAACCCCAATTTGATCAAGCCGCTGGAGATCGTTTTCCTGGTTCAATGGACGAACAAGGGTAAAACATTCTCTATCAGGAAATAGAGCTTTAATGGAATCACGAATCTGTCAAAAAATGTTGAAATAAGATGACCACACTAAACAAGAGGCGTTCACAAATCCATTTATTGCTCAATATCGCAACAATAGAAATAGAATGTTAAATGAATTGTCTTCAATATCTCAAAAAACAAAAACAAACATTTTACCTCGTTTTTAGCAGCAATATCTCTTCCATTACCTTGAACTGGCCTCAAAGCAAGTTCGAGATAGTCTCGAGGTGTTATCTTTCTATTATCCTCAGCCAAATTTAAATAAAAGTCCTGCAAACATAAACATTCTAAAGATAAATCAAAAATAAAAGAAGAACAAAAAATGAGAAAACTAAAAAAAAAATTAAAATTTTGGAGCTTTGGAATGAATGAAATGAATGGGCATTCAGTACTTCAAATCTCAAAGCCAGATCCTCATAAAACGACTATCATTTTGATTGATTAACATAGTTCAATGTTAGTTGAAATCTGTTCCATATAGGGATCTACCACACAAGATAGTTATTTTTGCCTACTATTTTCTTGAAACTCAACACTCCATCACCAAGTAAATAACTTTTAAGGCTTCTATAAACACACATATAAAAATTGTGTATCTATGCATACAAACATGCATGAACCTGAAAAAATTCATCCAAATTCTAAGTAAAAAAAATTACCCTCAGAAGCCAAACAAAGATTGGGGAGAATTGCCCAAGTTCATTCACTGAACTTCTTCCTCCTGAGGCTCTAACACGGATATGTTTTGTCATTTGTGTAACAAGTGAGAGGCGATCAAGTGCAGCTTCGTCTATTCCACCCATCTGAATCAAGGACGAGCATAAACAGGAAAAAAGAAAAGGAAGAGTATATATATGAAAGGTTATAAAGCAAAAATAGTATTAAAAAACATATGGTAATTGAGAGTTTATCATATCTAGCAAATAGAAATAGACATAAATACAATTCACGTAGTATAAGTTCTTCCAACCTGATTATAAATAAACATGCTCGAAAGGAGAACAGCTAATGAAAAAATTTGGGTGCTGTATGTTCCCTGTCACAAAATCAAAAGCAAATAACACAAATTTAGGCAGTGTAACTGAGCTTAAGAAGAGATTTTTTGTTTTTTATCATCAAGAGTAAAAAAAAATGTAATTATTACCCCGCGCCAGAGGTCAACAATTGAAAAAAATCACCAGAGGTGAAGACTCAAAGTAGATTTCAAACAAGAGAACAAATATAAGTCAACATTGCTAATTAAACTAAATATTTTTTAACAAGGCAGCTGCGACAATTATTGTTGTAAGAAAAAGGGGGAAATTAATAAAAATGAATGCATGTGAAATTTAGAAGTTTGTCACAAGGGACCATAACAAAATAAAAACCATTATTAGTTTCATAATTGAACATAAGGAAGAATAGGAAAAAAAAAGTCATCATTCAAAACCTAACCGTTTGATCATAAGCATCTATTCCTTCGCTATCCAATAGTAGAAGATTGTACTCCGATCCATCAAGAGCAGTTCTCTTTAAGGGCGCACTCCATAACCAAAGCCCTTTTGTACATGGTCGATGAGTTGAGGCAACATGAAATCCACTGCTTCTCCCAAGAAGCTACAAAACAATGGAAAATCAAAATCATCATGCTCTGTGACGTTTGAACAAATATATAATTGAAAGTAAACCAACAGCATTGCTCATAAAAAAATATACTGCAAATCAACATACATAACTGGAATGGCTACAATCTACATGTAGTGACATAACTTGTGCAAAAAATGAATAGCACGTCAAACTAAGAGTAGCTTTCAACAAAATAGAATATCATTCAGGTGAGATAATTATATAAATCATGAAAGCAGAATATGTACCATATAATTACAATGTATCTTGCACAGTTATTCTAACTATTCTCGTAAATGTCATCCTAACTTTCAGAGATACAACCAAAATTCTCCTAGGCTGCAACACATGGTAACACCAACACATCCATCTGTTGCTTCCAAATCAGTTTGTAGTTAAAAAACGCAAGCCAACTACTATGCTCATAATTCACTAACCCTAGAGTTTCACGACAAACGAAGGACATAAACTGAAAATTTCACCACATTTTGAAAGTGGGAAGCAAGGAAAAAGCACACACAAACCTGATTTAAGATGAAGCTCTTCCCCTGGCGAGCCCTGCCACAGACAGAAACCACACCAATCGGCTCTTTAACAAGCTGAAGGGCAGCCACCGCCTCAGGATCCATATGAAACTTCCCCTTATCATCGCAGTAAACGAGACGAATCGGCCTCGCCGGACCGGTAACCGGAGAAGACGAAGTTGACGGCGAGATTGAAGATTTGAATAACTGCGACGGAGAATCATCAACAGAATTCTCTCGTCTACCAAACAATTTCATCATTTCTTCGATCCTCCTTCTACTCCGTCTCTTCTTCTGCCCTTCCCTCCCTGGCCGTAGCCCCCCGTGGTCGTCCAATTGCAGTAGATTCCGATCGGTGGGGGTTTGCACGTCGCAGTGGGTGTCAAGAACTGTGGAGGGTTTTAAAATTGGGGAGGGAAGGAACACGAAGAATTCAGAATTGTAGCGGCTCCCGCTCCCGGAGGTAAAATTACGACTCAGTGCTCATTTTCTGGATGTAAAAGCCGAAGAATGAGGGGCTTTTAGTCATTTCTCATTCTCCATTTAGCGTGCATGTAAAGCTGGCGAATGGGCTGGCCAGCTCTTTACTTTACTCTTTCCCCTCTATTTTATATTTCTCACACATGTTTTTGTATAGAATTATACTTCCATATTATAATAATAATTTTATGTCATGAATATTTATTTTTTATAATTAATTTTTATCTTTTTAATAAAATATGCTTAAAATGTATAAATGTACACATGTTCTCACGAGATCCGATCTTTATCCGTGGTTCTCCTGTTTAAGAGAATGAAAAATACATGATTTATAAGTAAAATTTTTTTTTTAATTAATACAATATAAACTTGAGTAAGATTTAACTCAAAATAAATAATATTATATTTCAAGTATTACATATATTACAATATTACGTGTCATGCACGTGAACTTTTGTTTGGGCTAATGGGACGTAAATAAATAACATGTAATTTGTTAGTTATTAAGAAAAACATTTAATTAAATTAATATCAATTTTAATTTTTGAGATTAATGAAACACAACAACAACCGAAGTGATCGTTGTAGGTCAACGATTAAAAGAAGCTTCGTTGAGTCAAAGCCAGAGAGCGCCGGCTGATTTCAGAATAGGTATCAAATCGCCGGATATATGAGTGGCCATCACTGTTTCCAATCCTCCCAGCATCTTCCCCCCTACAAATACTATCGGAAACTGCGGCTTCGTCCCCTCTTTCTCCTCCTGGAATGTGTACAGTTTGTTTATAACGTCGACCTCCTTCTGATCTTCGTCCACCTCGAAAACGGCGGGGTAGACTCCATGGCCGAGCAGCAACTGCTTCACGACGTGGCTCAGGCAGCATCCTCGCCTTCCGAAAATAACTACCGCGTTCTGCAACACCGTCTCTGCAACGGTGTCCGGGTCGGCCGTCGACGGAGGCGGAAGGAGCCGGTTTTGATTGGAGGAGGAAATCCAGGAGGCCGTTCTGTACGGGATTGCTTGGTGCATGATTTGTGATCCAAGAAAACTGGACGTTCTGTGTCTTCCGAGTTGATTTTGAATTTGCAAAGAGCTTGTATTTATGGAGGGAGGAGAAGAGGGAGAAGACTTTTTTATCGTGGTCGGCTGTAACGCATTGTAGTACGTCAGAGCCACTGTGGGTGACGAGGAAATTCGTCAGAGCTGAGTTTGATTGGGTAAAAGAGTAGATTCGTTCCAAGTTTCTACGCCCCCAACCCTCCCGGTTGCAGCCAATCTTCAAGAGCAATATAGAAGCGACGACAAAGACCTGGCGCCGTGTTATCGCGTACTACCGAATTTGCCACGTGGTTTACTTTGACGTTTGACCCCCCTCGTTTTGTCGGCTTGTGCAGTTGTAATAAACAATCAAACATTGGGTTCTTAATATTAATTGAATCCATCCCTCATTACTGAAAATTCATACGTCACAAAGTTGAGATTAATACGTCATCATTTATAAATTAAAACTTTAACTATTTTTTTAATAAATTGAATTTTAAATTTCTATTTTTTATGGTTCAGTGACCCAAATTCTAATTGGGTTAGACTGGTTTGGCTCATATTAAGGGTTTTCTAATTACTGCAGGATTAGGATTTTTTATTTCAGTATAACTAGAGATTTCTGTATGCTATAAATATATGTTTGAGCCGCAAAGGTCATTGTATTGATTTCTATTAGTGATTCTCTCCTCTAGTGTTTTACTCGTCTTGGATTTTTCTCGTAAATTTAGTGTCTATTATTTGCTCTTTCTTTTTTCCAATTCTCGTTCATTATTTCAACACCGTTAAACTTTATCGTTAATTTACCCATCAAATTCAATAAGTATATACCATATTTTCTATTTAATCATGTATTTTAACTCGATTTCTAACATAGTTTCAAATTTTATCGATATTGTTCTTAACGACTTCAAACTATTTCAAAAAATTGATAAAGTTCGAAATCATCGAAGTAGTTAGAAATCGAGTTAAGTTGTTAATACCTCAAAGGGATAAATTGTCGGTAGAAATTAAATTACTGATAACTTAAAAGATTGAATTTTAATTTTTCAAAAAATAAAGTTTCAACTTTAACACGTAAATTATCTGAATATTAGAACGTAAAATGCACTTCACTTAAAAAAAACTAAAGTAAAATGTGGAAGAGGGTGAACTACTAAAGTTATGTCATGCTGACGTGGACATGTAGACATTAACATTACCTGGACATAACATAAAGATGACGTCAAAAGGGATAATGTTTATCAAGTTGAAGGCGTTACAACTATTTGTCTTGCTGGCCAACTAATCCATCTACGTCCCACTTCACTTTCGTTACCTTCCCTTCTCTTTCTTCCCATCTTTAACACTTTCATATACTTTGAAAATCCAACCATACTTGTATTATATTATATTAATTTGAATTTTTGATAGTTAATGTTTGAAAATTTAGGAAAATTAATAAAATAATCACTGAATTATGGGATCAATAATAAATCAATCACTAAATAATTTTTGCTAACGAATAAAACACTTAACTACGAAAAATGAACAGAGCAAACATCACTGTTATATTTTCCGTTAAATAATATTTTCTTTTCATTGTGGAACGTTATCTTTTCGTAACGGAATATCTTTTCGCTACGAAAAGTGAGTCATTGAAATAGATAGAACTAAGAAAATGTTACTTTCCGACTTTCCGCAACAGAAAGATGACTTTCTGTAGAGTAAAGACGACGTCTTTTCCAATCGAACTGTTAATTCTTCTAAGTAATTTGACGTCATTGGGAAAGAGTAATATAGAAGAAGAAAAGAAAATGGTAGATCATAAAAGAGAAACATCCAATTACACTGTCTTCCTAGAACTATTGTTTTAAATTCATATTAGATAGCAATTGAATAATGGAATTGTTGACAAAAAAAAAAAAGGTTTGTCTTCATCGGTAATTCTCTTAATAGAAATATGCTGAAATCTCAAATTTGTATTCTGAAAAACTCAGGGAAAGATCAAAGTAAAGTATTCAAAACACATAAGAGAAGACGTTTTCGAAAGGAAGTTTCATACTATTTTATTTTTAAAGTAAGTTTGATATTCGCATAATTTATTTTTTATAGTTAAATATTTTATTTATTTACAAAAATTATTTAGAAATTAATTTATTATTGATTTTATAGTTCAATGCTTTGTTTTTGTTAATCTCCATAAAATTTATTGAAGTTAATAAGCAAAAATAATAAAAGAATGAGAAAAGTAGCGAGGCCGACAGAGAGACAATTTAAAATATAAAATGAGAGATTTGGTCGTTGAACAAGTGTCGTTAAGAATGCCGTGTTGAAAATGCATTAATTAATGTGAATTCTTTATCACATTAATTACGCGTAAATTCTATGCTTCGATATCTATAAATTAAATAAAATATATGTTTGAACTTGATTTATTATTAATTTTGTTTTTAAATGACACGTGTCAATTACCTAAAAGCATCATCGTCGTCGTCGTCGTCATTCTGATAGTCCTGAAATGAGCTCTAGATTGACAGTACGATCATAATTACAGGGTACTCATAATGAATCCAAAGGAGACTCGTAAAATTTGCAGGCCTGTGAACTTGTTCGCCGACTTTATCTGTTCGTTCGAACGACTTTTCATTTGATGTGAAATTCAAGCAGCTACACAGACAGACCGTCGACGTCAATATCAAGTACCACAGTTTGCGAAACAGAATTGCAGAGCTCCTCCCTGCAAAAACACCAACATATGATGTGAACTTTGCCGATGATATTACAAGTAAAAACACTGAAGCAGTGAAGAAATGCTTGCTGAAGACGGCAGCAATGGAGTTATGCTTGCGGAATATTGAAGCAGTGAAGACTCCAGCTAGCTCAATATTGACGTAGTGAAGACTGAAATTTGCCAGTGTTAGTAGCAGTTATTTTTTGTTTATCTTTTCCTGCATCTTTCTTGTACTGATCAATAAAAAACTCTGAATATATAAAGAGTTGCATAAAGTTTGTAAAGCAGTTTTTGACAGTTTAATAAAATTCTTCTTCTTCTCTACATTCTAACATGTATCAAAGTATTTTTGTTCTTCCTTCCCCAAAATCTCATTCCGATGACTCGAAGCAAGCTTCCTCTCAAAGCGGCAACTGCAGGACCTTCATCAGTCGGCTCTCTTCCCGCTGGTGAAACTTCTCCTACAGTACAGTCATCTTCTTCCAGCTCATCCTCCGATAATTCGTCAAATTTTTCTAAACCTTCTTTTAGGTCAATAATGGAGGCTCTGGCAATCCATTTTTCTTGCATAATTTTGATCATCCAGGATTGATACTAGTCATTCATCCTCTTCACAGTCCAAACTTTCACACGTGAAGACAAGCCATGACAATGTCGCTCAATACAAAGAAGGGGTGTTCACGATCCGGTTCCAAAGTGGAACCGCACCGAACTGGTCGGTACAGGCTTTGGAAATCCAAAACCAGAACCAGTCCCATGGGACCTGAGTACCAAACTGGTTCTGCGGTACCGGTTCCAGTTTGGTACCAAACTTTTTTTTTTTTAAATATTATAATAAAAATTTATAAAAATAAAAAATGCAAAAAAAAAAAAATCTAAATCGAGTATCAACATTCAATCAACAGTTCAACTTCAACACTACTAGATTAAACACTACAATAAATAGAGCGTGCTCGCAGCAAAATAACTAACAATAAATCGAAATCACAGTCACCAGATCACAGCAACAACGAATTGAATTCTCATTCCTACGGTTATCAAAGGGAATCTGTGAAAATCTCTTTCCTACGGTTATCAAAGAGAACATAATAACTATCAGAACAGAAATCACGAATCAGAACAGAATCCATCGGCATCAACACTAACATATTCATAATACTAGCAAAATGAACACCAACAATCAACAGATTCATCAACAATCACATAAATCATAACAAAACAGAATACTACTAAGTACAGAGTACTGACCGAACCGAGGGCGAGCTGGCGACGGAAGGAAGGGCCTGGAGCAGTGGAGCTGGAGCTGACCACCGAGCTATGCTGGAACTTGTGACACTTGAGAGTGAGACTTGACCGAGCTGCAGAGCTGGAACTTGATCGAGCTGCAACTTGAGACTCGAGAGACGGAGGGTCGGCGCCGAGAAGGGAGACGAAGGGCTGGTCGTGGTCGGCTGGAGCTCGGGAATCAGACTTGGGACTGGAGGCTGCGCAGGAGCTCGGCGGTCAAGAAGACGGGACGCCGGGACGAGAGTAGGGTCGGCCGTCGGGAGGTTCGGGACACACAGGGAGAGTGGAGACTGGAGAGGTCGAGAGGGTGAGTGAGATTTGAATGACTGAAACTGAAAGTGAATGAGAGTCTCGGGTGGGGTCAGGGGTGCCCTAAATTTTTTTAAGCCCTTTCTCGGTTCTATGCTTGGTACCAGTTCTACGGTACCAAGAACCGAGAACCGGACCGAGCAAATCGGTCCTACTCATACAGAACCGATTTCAGTCCTGTACCTGTTAAACCCACACCGAATTGGTATCGAAACCGCCAGTTCTTCGGTACCAGTTCGGTTCTGCACACCCCTAATGCAAAGAACAAATTTACATTTGTTGATGGCTCAATCACTCAGCCATTTCCTTCTGATATCAAGTTCAACAATTGGAAGCACTGCAACAGTATTAGGGGTGGGCAAGAACCGAACCAAATCGAACCGAGAACCGACCTGGAACCGAGCATTGGTTCCATTTCGGTTTCGGTTCTTGGTTCCCAAAATTATGTTTGGTTCGGTTCCGATTCTTGCTTCTTGGTTCGGTGCGGGTCTCGATTCTTGGTGTAGAGAATTGACCGAAACCGATAATTGTAAAGAGGGTGAGGTACCAGTCACATCTTCGTCACGAATACTTCGTGTTCTCGCCTCGCCTCGGTTCTTGACTTCTTGCCCTTCCCAGTTCCCTCAGATCGGCATACTCCTAACTTCTCGCTTTCTCAGTTCCTGCCCTTCCCGTTTCTTCCTTCTCGGTTCTTGCCATTCTCAGGTTCGTTCCTCTCCCCTTCGTTTTCTTTTCTTGATTAGAAGCTTCTCATTGATAGGAAGGGAAGGTGAGCTTCGAATCGAAGCTTCCTCCCTTTCTCTGGTTGAGGTGTGTATCTCTCAGTGAGGTTGAAATTTTTGGGGTTTTGATTTTCAGTTCACAGATAATTGTTAATTGCTTATGTTTTTGATTTCTGGATGGGTGTTAATTGCTTCTGTTTTTGATTTCTGGATGGTTGATAGCATTTACTGCTTACGACCGACAAGATAAAGATGACGAAGGAGGAGGTTAAAAATTTTTGAGGTTTTGTTTTTTCTTCATCTTCCAATTCCCTCTGTTATTTATTATTTATCCAGAACCATGAGCAAAATATGTATTGTTATCTATTGCATTTTCTAGTTATCAGAAATAAGTTTTGATTAAAATGATTGAAACTTGGGTGCATTTTTCAAACCATTGAATGTTGTGTTTAAAATGACTGTTATGTATTGCATTTTTGAATGCTGTATTTGACACATTTTTCAATCAGACATTTTTTATGTTTTATGTTCTCTTTGAATGTTGTGTGTTTATGTTCTATGTTGTGGTTAAACTTCTGATTAGCTCCTCTTTTTGTATTGTTTTCACTGCCATTATTCAGGAAACAAGTTTGGAACCGAAACTGAACCAGAATTGAGATTCGGTTCCGATTCCTCCCTCTTGGAACCGAGAACCGAATGGTCGTTTCCAAGAGGTTTGGAACCGAAACAGAGAACCAGTTTCCCCACCCCTAAACAATATGGTAATCTCCTGGATACTCAATTCAATGAACAAGGAAATTACAAATAGTCTATTGTATTTTGATTCAGCCACGACAGTTTGGAATGATTTAACAGACAGATTTAAGCAAAGTAATGGTCCTAGAACATATCAATTACGAAAAACTTTATCCTCCTTTTCTCAAGGATCAATGGATGAGTTACAAGAATTTAGGCCAACTCCGAACTGTAATTGTGGAGGTATGAAACCTTTAATTTCTTTTCAACAACAAGAATATGTTATGCAATTTTTAATGGGTTTAAATGACTCTTATTCCCATATCCGTGCTCAAATTCTAATGATGGAACCTTTACCCACAATTGGTAAAGTGTTTTCACTAGTTATTCAATAGGAAAGACAGAGATCAGTAGTTGAAACTCGTGTTCCTTCTGATCAAGCAATGCCTATGACATTTCATTCTGCTGCTATTTCTTCTGTACAATCAGCACCATCATTTAAGGCTAAGAAAGATTGTCCGGTTTGTACTCATTGTAAACTGTTGAGTCATACAATTGAAAAGTGTTATAAATTGCATGGCTATCCTCCTGGTTATAAAGTTAAATCTGGAGGCACTGGAGGCAAAGCATCTGTCAATCAAACCAGTAACGACACGGTGAATGCTAATGTACCTGCAAATTTAACCTCCACTGATGGATTATCAGCAGACCAATGCCAACATTTAATTGCTCTCTTGAGTTCTCAACTACAGCAGAGTTCTTCCTCATTCAATAGCAACTCAGATTGTTTTTCTTCTTCACCTTTAGCGTCCAATTTCACTAGTATCTCTTTTCCTTAATGTTCCAATTCTATTCATTTAATTCCTTCAACATGTTCATCAGATCATTGGATTATTAACACTGGCACAACCCATCATGTTTGCTCCAATTTTGCAAACTTTTCTCATTCTTATTCTGTTTCCAATCAATTTGTTACTCTCCCAAATAGTTCTATGATTCCCATTAAAAGAATTGGTTCTGTCAATTTTACTCCTAAGATTTGCCTCACAAATGTTCTTTTTGTTCCAGATTTTCGGTTCTATTTATTCTTTGTTAGTGCTTTAACTTCGTCATTGCATTGCTCAATTCTTTTTCAATCCAACAATTGTTATATTCGGGACTTTACCTCGGACCAAATGATTGGGATGGGTGAGAGGCGTGACAATCTTTATGTTCTACAACAAGTTCCTCCAAATTCCTCGACCCCTTGTACTACTTCTGCTGTTTCAAATCCTTTGTTTTCCAATAACACAGATCTGTTTCAATGTAATTCTTCTAATTCTTGTAGTTCTAATTTCTCCTTATGACACACAGACTTGAACATGCTTATGATATTATTGTCCATGCAATTAAAGACAATTTGTCAATTTCTTTTTCTAACAATGTTCCCCATAATCCTTGTACAATCTGTCTTATGGCTAAGCAAAGAAGATTGACTTACATTTGACTTAATAATATGTCAGATTCCATTTTTCATCCCATACATTGTGATGTTTGGGGTCCTTTTGTCATACCTACTCATGATGATTTTAAATATTTTCTTATTATTGTTGATGATTGCTCAAGAGCTACATGGGTCTACCTTATGAAATTCAAGTTTGAAGTTCGAACTATTATTCCTCAATTTTTTCAATTAATTGCAACTCAGTTTCATATCACCATAAGAAGCATAAGTTCTAATAAATGCTCATGAATTTTCTCTTGTTGATTTCTACAACAACAAAGGGATTGTCCATTTTAAATCTTGTGTTGAAACACCTCAACAAAACTTTGTTGTTGAGAGAAAACATCAACACATTTTAAATGTTGCTATAGCTTTTTTTTTCAATATAATCTTCCTCTAAAATATTGGAGGGAATGTATACTCACTGCGGTGTACTTAACTAATAGACTGTCTTCTCCAATTCTTTCTAATAAATCTCCTTTTGAGAAGCTATATCCTAAACTCCCTTCTTACAACCACCTACATGCTTTTAGGTGTCTTTGTTTTGTCTCCAGACCTTGACAAATGGTTGGGACAAGTTTGCACCGAGAGCTCGTGCATCAATTTTTTTAGGATACCCCACAGGCTATAAAGGGTATAAAACTCTTGACATTGAGACTAACAATATTGTTATTTCAAGAAATGTTATTTTTCATGAATCAATATTTCCTTTTGTCTCAAGATCTTCATTTCCAGATTCTGTTTCTTCTGTTTTTCCTATTCCTGCAGATTCTTTACATAATTCTGATTCTATTTATTCTCTTCATAATGATACATCAACATCTGATTTTGTCCCTTCTCTTTCCCATGACAAATCCTCATTTGGGCATTCTGTTAAAAATTCCAGAATTGTTAAACCTCCATCATATTTATGAGATTATCATTGTTATCTGTCTACTACACACACCTCTCCTGCATTTTTGAGTTCTACTTCCAAATATCCTATTTCAAACTTTTTATCCTATCATTGTTTGTCTACTTCTTTCAAAGCTTTCAGTCTTGCCATTTCTTCTCACATTGAACCCAAAACATTCAAACAAGTTGAGAAGTTTTCTGAATGGAAGGATGCAATGCAAGCTAGTTGCAGCCTCTTGAGCGCAATTCCACATGGTCTGTTGTTTCTCTTCCAACTGGCAAACGTGTCATTGGTTGCAAATGGATCTACAAAATTAAATACAATGTTGATGGTTCAATTGAGCGTTACAAAGCTCGTTTAGTTGCTAAGGGTTTCACACAAACTGAGGGGTGTTGATTATTTTGACACTTATTCTCCTGTTGCTAAACTAGTCATTGTGCAATTATTGTTAGCTTTAGCATCTATTCATGATTGACATTTGACTCAATTGGATGTTAACAATGTTTTTCTTCATGGTGATTTGCATGAGGAAGTTTTTATAGCATTGCCTCTCGGTTATCAGGTGCAGAATTATTCTTCATAGAATGACAATGTCTCGCCATTGGTATGCAAATTGCACAAATCCTTATATGGTTTAAAGCAGGCTTCACGTCAGTGGTTTTCCAAGTTTTCCACTGAATTATTGACGCATGGTTTCAAGCAATCTGATTCAGATTCTTCCCTGTTTATTCGGTTTAAGTCTGATTCTTTTATTGCTATCCTTGTTTACGTTGATGACATTATAATGTCAAGGACTTCCAATTTTGAAATGAATCATCTTAAGGAAGTTTTGCACAGCAGATTCAAGTTAAAGGATTTGGGTAATCTCCATTATTTCTTGGGTCTTGACATTGCAAGAAGTACTAAAGGTATTTCTCTTAATCAACGACACTATGCTTTACAATTGTTAAAGGACATTGGTTATCTAGGTTCTAAAACTGTTTCTACACCAATAGAAGCAAATTGCAAATTATCACTTGACAGTGGTTCTCCTTTGGAGGATACTACTATTTTTCGAAACTTATTGGTAAACTTTTATACTTGACTATTATTCGCCCCGATATTTGCTTTGCTGTCAACAAATTGAGTCAGTTCTTGGCTCATCCGAGATCATCTCATCTGCAAGCTGCCTATCGCATTTTGAGGTATATCAAAGGATCTCCAAGCCTTGGATGATTCTATTATGCTTCTTCTTCTCTTCAGTTGAAGGTTTTTAGTGACTCTGATTGGGGGACTTGTCCTGATTCACGGCGTTCGATTACGAGCTTTTGTGTGTTTCTTGGTAACTCGTTAATCTCTTGAAAATCGAAGAAACAAAACACAGTTTCGAAGTCATCAGCTAAAGCTAAATATAGAGCTATGGCTCAAGTCACTTGTGAAATTATTTGATTGAAGGCTTTTCTTGCTGACTTTTGGATTTTATCTTCTCAACCTGCTCTTATATTTTGTGACAATCAGTCTGCGTTACATATTGCTACTAATTTCGTGTTTCATGAACGCACCAAACATATCGAAATTGATTACCATATAGTTTGTCAGCAAGTTTAGCAAAATCACATTAAAACGCTTCATGTTTCTTCGAGACATTAATTTGCAAATACCTTTACTAAACCGGTTAATCCTGGTTTATTTCATTATCTTCTATGCAAGATGGAAATGTTAAATGTACATTGTCCATAATGAGGGGGGCTATTACAAGTAAAAAACTGAAGCAATGAAGTTGTGCTTGCTGAAGATTGAAGCAGTGAAGACTGCAGCTAGCTAAAAACTGAAGCTGTGAAGACTGAAGTTTGCCACATATTAGAAGCAATTATTTTTTGTTTGTATTTCCCTGCATCTTTCTTGGATTGATCAATAAAGAACTCTGCATATATAAAGAGTTGCTTAAAGTCTGTAAAGCAGTTTTGACAGTTTAATAAAATTCTTCTTCTTCTCTGCATTCTAACAGATGATGCCATTGATAATCTACTCAGACCCACAAACCGGAAAGAGGAAAGCATGGCTTACTTTACTTCCAACTGGTTTGTTCATCAATGGAGGTTTTGGATGGCATTGCCCTCCCAGGAAAGGAGGTCCAGCACTCAATGCAGATGGAAAGGCTTTCTCCATTTGGGAAACCTGCTTTTCTTCTGTCAACGAAAACCCGAATAGTTTGCAGTTGGTTTTGCACAGATTTCCGCTGAAACTCGATCCAGGTTGAGTTAGTTGATTATCCTCCTTCGACTGAACTGCTTTTCTTAATCCATTGTCGTAGGAAGACGATGACTTTACACCATTCTTAAAGTGAGAACTTCTTCCATTGTTGTAGGCTGAACTAGATGCTGGAGCTAGATTTTTTGCTTGTTGAAACATCAACACAGAAGACGGAGAAGACGCCTGAGCAGTCGAAGCCGATAATCGCTGATCCGAATTCGAACTATGCATTGAGAGAGGCCATTCGTGTTTAGAGTTAGGAACTCGAACACCATCGAAGATTAGTCGTCCACCATTATCTCGAGCCTCGTCAGGAGTTAGTGCAGTTCTTCTGTATGGCCGGCTCGAAAATATTTCTTGACCTTGAAAGACCTTGGGGAATCCACGAGACTCCGGAATGCATATGCTTTGAGAAGAAAACATCCTTCTTTCGGACGGTCGTTGATTTTTATTTCCTAAACCTTCGTACGTTATATCAAAACCCAAAATTTCTTGACCTTGCAAGACCTTCTGGAATCTTAGAGATTCCTCAAAGTCTGATTGCCCAATCCCATCTGTGAAACCAAGTAAGAGAACAATTAGAGAGTTTAAAATATGAATCTTAGAAGTGACAACAATTGAAAGTGCAAAACCTACTAGGAATCGGATACTCGGTTTTGTCCAAAGACAATTTGATCCTAGTCCTCTTCAAACCAGGTATGACCGAGCCATTCAATCCACAAGGAGAACCAGATGGCTCGATCTCCCATGGAGAAACCCTGCCATGTCTATTCGTTTCCGCTTCGTCCCACCTCACCTACAAAAAATGCCAATAACTATAATGTAAGCTACTTCCAACACAATCAAATGAAATCTGTCTACCACGATGCTAGAACTCGACGTCCAGGAGCTGATCCAGACATCCAAAATTACTAAAAAAGAAAGATTCGGGCAAACTCCGAACATGGGAAACAATCGTAGCATAAGGAAGAACTCTACCAAAGTACCATATCAAGTCTAAAGAGAGGCCTAATTAAATGATTGAAGTGAAGTTAGGAAGAGATCCAACTTGGAAAGCTGTTTTCAAGCCTTACCACTAAACATCTCCATTTAGAGCCAGGCCATCTCCTCGGATCCACATCGCTAATTCCGGCTATTCGACCTGTGCATCTGCCAAGAATGAAAACCGACTCGTTCATGCAATATTCCAATACGACACTTCTCGAAACAACTGCAAATCCAAAATGGTAAAACCTTCGTTCTGCAGCGTCTTCCGTCTCGAAACGCAGCTTAAACCTCATCCCGATGGAGAAAGATTGGCTATTGCTCTTCAAAAATCTAGGCAGAGGTACAATGAACTCTGACAAACCGGTCCTACAAGATGGATGTAAAAATTCATAACGATGAACATTGAAGAGCTCGAATAATTTTATAGAATACTGGTCGTATAGACGAGGGAAACATATGCTATACTATCGAGATTCACCCAATACTGTCATAGAGGACGTGCAAATGTTGATAAAGCCTCGATCAAAAGCTTCGGGTTAAATGGAAGAGAGAAAACAAAGCAATTTGAAATAATAATCGAGATTGAATGCATACGAACAAACCTTGGATTGCATCGAACACTAAATACACTTCTCGTCGATATAGAATCAATGATATTTCGAAGATTGCAGGGGCTTGGCTGCTGGCTGCACAAATCGGGAGGAGAAGATCCGATTTTGACCTGAGATGCTCTTCTTATTCCGAGCCTCAAGTCGCCATCTTCACCCCTATAAATGATCTTCCATTTAAGTTCATACTCTGAAAATATTAAAAACACAAACCTTATACTATAAATAATATTATAATTTCCCGTCACCTAAGAAATAGTACTGCATCGCCGGAGGTCAGCTTTCTCTTGTTTACAAATGCACTCCATCCAGTAGTGAGCAAATGCCTTCTTGGCTGCCCTGCTCAGCCAGAACAAAAAATCCTAATAATGATGAACAGGGGTCCAGCCAGAACAAAATGGACATCGCCACATCGGGTCATTAAACTCTAACAATTAAGAATCAGGATGACGGTTTCACCTCGATAAATATGTCGGAACCGCCATTCCAACCCGTGAAGATCCTTTGCCATGAGCTCTTGTGAAGGCCTCTGTTGATTGTAGTCCTACAGAAACAGAACTGCTCTAAAAAACCTACCATTAAAAAATAAAACTTCAGGTGCTCATACGGATCGAGCAAAGATAATTTTCGATAATTACCAACGCAGGAAAGCAATCTTCGGCGGCTCGGCGAGGGACAGAGAACCCGCCGTGAGTGCTGGTGTCTGAAGCAGTTAGAGTCTTGCAGAACATATGAGGCGTAGTTGTCGACTTCACTGCCGCTTCGAAATCGTCTTCGCTACCTTCGGCATGGATTTCCCCTTCTTGCAGTTTCTGCTCAAAGTTCTGCACAAAAACATTGTCAAAAACAGCAGATAGATAGTTCAATCTGAAAATTTTTCGACCAAAGGACAACAAAATTAAACAAGAATCTAATAGAAAAGCACAGGAAGAACCAACATTTTGGAAAAACAACAGTTACAGATGCTTCTACAGAAGAATGGGAAGTGGAAGGAGGAAGATACTACGCTTTCTTTAAGCAACAATATGTCTATCTACATAAAAGATGACAGAAATGGAACTGCTCAAGTCAAAAATGTCAAAACCAGACAGAAAAGGCAGACAACTTAGAACAATGCTTACCTCACTTTCAGGAATTAGAGAAACTCGAGCGTAAACCTCATCCGTACCCGCCTCTGCCTGTTCCAAACATTTCTTGAATCCATAAGAAATTGTTCATTTTTCTAATTTATTCCCAATAAAAAAAAGCAATTTTTTTTTAGAAAAAATGTAAATAATAAAAAAAAAGTATTCTTTTGACAATTAAACTCTGCATATGAACGTGGGTTCAAAACAAACATTGCAATTTCGGAAAGTTTCTGGGAAATCAAGCCGAACCAGAAGCCAGATGGTAATGTAAAGCCTAACTGCCCCGCCACAGAAATGAAGAAACGTATGGAAAGTACATACAAGGAGCTGCACATCAAGAACACGACAGAAGAGGTGAGGAGGAAGATCAGTGGCGCTAATGGGAAAATCTTGCACCATTTCCAAGTGAGCTTGCGGCAGATACACGACCACACTGCCTTTCTTCGGCAGTGAAATTAGAGGACCTGCGCAGGCGTGCCATAACTCCAAGCAAATCGAAGCGGAAGAAGAAGAACCAGAAGCAGATGAAGACGAAGTAGGGGAACCAGCAAAAGATGGAGTGTCATCGTCGTCGGCCGTGTTCAGATCGATCAGACCACCCATTAAGAACTCGAACCGGAGACGTCGGTGAGAAGCCAATCGGAGTTTAAACTAAGCCGGAAAAAATACAGCCCGCATTTTCAGAACAGGGCGCCAACTGCAACACTTGCTGTTTGCTAAAAGAAGCTCTCTTTAAAACCTATGAAAGACCCTCTGTTTCTCTTTTCTCTCTGATATTTTTCGGTTCTTGGGCGAATGAACTTTTGGTTATCATATGAATCCAAAGATTAAACCGTATCAAATAAAAGCGAAAGAAAGAGACTGGATTTACAAAAAAGCACATTTGAGGTCGATGTTCATCATATAATTACTATTTTCTTTTCCTTTTTCTCTTTCTTTTTCTTTTTTCTTCTCTGCGAGCTCAGCTGCAGCAGCGCTGCAAACTCTGCATTGCTGCGACCGCTGGGTGCGATGGATGACAGAATGAGAAAGACGAAGAAAGATAGAGAGAGACACAAGGGCGATGAGTAGTACTAAGACTGTAGTGAAGTTGTTAATAACATCAAAAACTGAATCAAGAGGCATTTCTGTACTCCCCCTTGTATCTAAGGGAGAATGTCTATTTTGTCCCCTTCTTCTTCCTCAATTCTCAATCATATCCGTCCTTCCTCAACCTCTCCAAATTCCCTCATGTTTACATACATAAGTTGACAATTTTTCATGGTCAAACTTTAACTTTAATTTTGTGATTGTTTGTCAACCCATTCTTTAAAATTATGATTTAATCAAAATTTATTAATTAAACCTAAATTTCTCCAAATTTTATTCATAGTAGCATGATTGATCATCGAAAGGGCAAAATAGTAATTTCGAATGAAGCAATATTAAAGACAAATGTCCAACTGTTTTGAATAAAAGGGTGAGATGGATGATGGTCAGACTCGTCATGAATCGCTGACTAAAAGTACATATCCACTCGACGTTAGGCGCGTAGGCTTAGCTATGCATTTGGTCCACTTCTCTCCTCCCACGCTCCTTGCCAAGGCCGTGCAACTCAACGCCTAAGTAAACCTTGGTTTTAATTATTTTTTTAGTAATTAACAAAAAAAACACAAAACTATAAGTTGAGCGACAAATAAACATAAAAATTTAACTTTATTTTACAGTAATTTAATTTTATTGTAAATTAAGTTTTTAACTATAACTATTTTACAATTGAGTCTTTTATAAAAAGATGATATATTTACTACGGAAATAAAGTTAAATTTTTTATAAGATAACGACATTTGACTTATTTATTTTTTATAATTAAATATTTTAATTATTATTTAATATTTTTATTTATTACTCCTCGTATACTTTATTTATTTTTTTGATTAATCATCTTCTATAATAATTACAATTTAGATAATTCGTTCTTTAAAAAATAAAAGGCCACTGTAGGAACAGGAAACGCAAGGGGCGTGGTATAGAAATAATGTTTTATTATTATTTTTGAGTCCGAGATGTCCCACAAGCGCACTCACTGAGCTAATTATCTCAATTACTTCTTCTGGTGGTGCCCACATGCCTGCTTAATTATCCAACAAATTTTAATTAGTTCTCTTAATTATCCTTTCATTCGGGATGTCACGTTTGTTAGTCCCATGATATTTGCCTTGGGACATTAATTATGACTAATCACGATTAAATTCAAAAGCGGACGACCAGGATCAACTATTTTTAAGAGATTGTTTAAAATTAAGACTTTAAGATTTGACGTGTCGCATTGGGTTTACCACATACCAATGGCCACGTGTCTTGTGGGTAATCAATCAATCAAAGACGTTCTTAAACGCTGTGATTAGTGGAATCATTATTAATTAGTTGATTAATCATGCGTGACGCGCACTTGAAGGACAAAAAATTCAGGCGCGTGGAGAGAGTAGCGTCGAAGCAGGAAAAGAAGTTGTCTTGTTTGCAGGAAGCCCTCGACTTTTACGCGGGCGCCATATCTCACACCCTTTCATCGTACCTTAGCCATGTCAGTCATCGACACGCGCTCCAACGATCCCTCCCTCAACTCATGCTCTTAAATTAATCATATGGTGGAGATCTGATCATCCACGAGTCGAATCAAATCAACGGTGTGAGAAGGACTCTGCAACTGCAGTAGCATGTCTACTGTACTGCGGCTTCCTTGAAAACCGCAAGCAGAAGCGGAGGGCGGAGGTACAGGGGAGGACACGCGGTATAGGACGAAATGGAAAGTAGGGTCCACATACGAGTTGCCAAAAGGAACTAGACCGGTCTTTGTCGAAGCAGAAGGTGTCGGACAGTGATGGCGGAGGGGAGGGTACGCACCGGGTTGATCGTACGGCCCAGGAAACTTCATTTTGAGTCTCAGAGATGCCGACGCAGAAGCTTTTAATCACTGGGTTGGGTTGGGTTGGTGGTAGAACAAGTTCCTGCGTGCACACTGGATTCCTCTGTTTCAGATATTGGGGAAGATTAATTGGCAACATGGACAAATAAAGAAACCATCATTGATATAACCATGTTCCACTCATAAACTAAGCAAGTCCATCAACTTTTATTTTGACAAATAATCCTATAAACTCAGAAGATATAAGTAATTAAGTTCCCGTTACTAACAGAATCATCAAAGAATTCATTGTTTTTGTTCCCTAATTTTTATCTCAAGCGATTTCTAAAAAAAACAAATATCTTTGGGAAGGTTTTAGTCATTTTGACAATGGTAGTCATTAAACTTTTAAATTTGTTTATGTAAAAGTTGAAACGATTTTTTAGAGGGGTGGACGACAGTTATGACGGCAACAGTACGGACGAAGATTTGTGAAGAGGGTGGATGTCCTCCAACGGAGGAATCTGACGTCCATCTGGACTTGCTGAAGAAAATCTGTCTTCTAAACTAAAGCTCATTAGTTACTCAATAAATCAATATATAGCAGATTATTCTGCTAGGTTAAGGACTGACGAAAATAGAGGAAATCAAAAAAAATTAGCAGAGGCGATAATTAGCAGTTGAGCGATTATTAAAGAGAGATCAACGACTCAGAAGGACGATGAAGAGGGACAGAGAAGGACGATGAAGAGGGACAGAGAGCCGGAGCAAGATAGAGAAGAAACTGGAACAGCAAGCAAATAGTTTTGTTGTGTTTTGGGTTTTTCAAGAGAGAGAGAGAGTTGTCTCTATAAATCTTGAAGGGTTTTTTAAGCTTTTTCTAGTGCTGTAAAATTGTAAAGTTCAAGTTCGTTGTACTCTTTAATGTTAATAATTGATATGCGATTACCTCCGTCGACGTAGGACTGGTTTGTCCGAACCACATAAAAATCTGTGTTTTCTACCTTTCTATTTTTCTTTCAATTCTAATCATGTTATTCAGCCGTAATTAGCTCAAGTTCACAACAGTTTCTATGTAATCGTCTAAATTATCAAAACTATTTTAACGAGAGTGATTTTCTATGAAAATCACAAAAATATATAAAATCACGAGACAAATGAACGTGACTTATTTAACAATTCTCCTAACAAAAAAAACTTAATTGCTAATGACTATGTGTTCATATGAATATTTGACTAATAAAAATTCATTAGTTTATTTATTCTCCCTTCTAAATTTAATAATTAATATAAAATTGAACTAAAAAAAAATCATAAAAAAGCAACATTTAATCTACCCAATAAAAAAACTTCAGCAGTATCCAACTCAGCAAAACAAGACAAAATAGATCAGCAGTTAGCAAAGCGAATAAAGTGATCCAACTCAGCAAAACAAGACAAAATAGAACTTTGAATGGTTGGAATACAAGCCAAGCTGGCATATCGCTTGGCTGTCGTTACAAGATCAATCTCACTTTGTTTCTTCAGTCAATAAAATATAAATAAAAAACTTAACCAAAGTCCAAACCAATGAAAAAACAATGGCCGGCTGCCCGCCATGTTTACATCACAATTTTATAGAAATTGAGGGGCTTGTATCTCACAGAAACTTGGTCAAAACACATGCAGCAGCCTCAGACATTATCTAGGTCAGATTTGATCTTAGATTTGTGGATCTTGAATGATCTCTGACTTTTATTGCTGTCAAGGTAGTTGAGGAAAACGACCATAATTACAGAGGAAGCAAACATGGGAATAGGCCCAAAAAACCAGAGCAGCAAATTCAGCGCAAAATAAAGCGATCTGAGTCCAAGAGACCAGAACTCCCCTGCTCTAATAACAGCATCTTCAACATATTTCACATATTCTGGTATGTCAGAGGCCGGGGTACTAATCAGATAGTTGGCATGGATAAAGCATCTAACAGCGTGAAGGAAGAATGTAAATGCAAGGAGAAAGCAAATCAAGAGGCATATGTATTTAATGGACATAATTGTTGATCCTGTGCCTCCGTATATCATATTGCTCGTGAAGAGCGTATTTGTGTTGGCCATCCACGCCCCAATAAGAGAGCATAAAGTTAAGCAAATCGTTGCCAAGAAAGTCGATGCTGTTATGTTCGATGTAAGCACCATCAAAGAACAGCTGAGATTCGAATTGTCAGCCTGAATCAATTACTTTACATTCAGTCATATCATATATGTTTATTTCATAAGAGTCTATGAACAAATTCTAACCCACACGCAATTAAAGTGCATCAAATCATCAAGGCTGGATTCATATGAAAGGGAAAATTTGTAACAGATAGGAGACAAACCTTCATAACCCTGTCGACCCAGAATTTCTTATCATAGTTCTCAAACCCCATGACAGTGGTATGCGGACGGTGAAGGTACTTGTTGAGTAGTAATAGGTGGTAAAAAAGCATGATCAGAAATCCCGCAGGAACAAGCACCCAATCCACCTGCTGCTTTTGGAAATCCATGGTCTGTGATTCAGAAAAAGGGGAGTCAATGCATTTAGAGAAGGTCTGATTATGAAATCAATGGGGAGAAGTTCGTGCGTAACATACATAGTTTTATACTTTTTTTTCTCTTAGTGATGGGGAGTTAGATGTGAACAAACATATAAAAATGGCAAGTAGATCACGACTTATGTTATTAAATATAAGCAAACATCGTATGAAAATTCTCACGGTGAATTAAATATCATTTGAATGAGAAACAAGTAGAAATTAAGTCAATTGGATTGCGGCATAATTTTCTGCACTCCGTTGATTCTAAATTCACTGGTTAGATAATTTGATTAACTTCAAGATGTAAACAAGGATCGATCGTATTCACCACCTAGTCGAAAAGGCTAAACATTTGATTACAAAAACCTAGACTAATATACCTCGTCGATCTATCTCAGAGGCAATATAGAGAAGAGTAATACAGATTCAAGCACAGCAAAAGATCAACCAGACAGATCAACATGAAGTTCATCTTTACAAAGGACAGATGACTCAAGCTCGCTCTCCACGAATGCGGCGGGCGAGCTGGATATCCTTAGGCATAATCGTGACTCTCTTGGCGTGAATTGCACAAAGATTGGTGTCTTCAAAGAGTCCAACCAAGTATGCCTCCGCCGCCTCTTGTAAAGCAGCAACGGCGGAGCTTTGGAACCTGAGGTCAGTCTTGAAATCCTGAGCAATTTCACGAACCAATCGCTGGAACGGTAGCTTCCGGATGAGAAGCTCGGTGCTCTTCTGATACTTTCGAATCTCACGAAGAGCGACGGTTCCAGGTCTAAAACGGTGGGGCTTCTTCACTCCTCCGGTAGCCGGAGCAGACTTTCGTGCCGCTTTCGTGGCCAATTGCTTCCTCGGTGCCTTGCCGCCTGTGGATTTTCGAGCGGTTTGCTTTGTGCGAGCCATTTGAGAGTTTGGTTGAACGACTGAGACTGAGAGACTCTGAAAATCCGAAAGTTGGGTTGCGTTGGTGGAAATGGACGAGGAAACGCACACTATATAATAAGGTATTGGAAATTAATGGATGATTATCTCCGTTGATTATGTTAGGTTATCGACGGCTACTGTTGTCTGAATTGAGGATCGGATAGGTGACGTGGTTCTCATTGCACTCCCCAAAAGAAAAACGAAAGGCGATCCTGGCCGTTGTTCTGATATTGTTTTGGACGGTGTTAGTTTCGTTTTTAAAAGATCTGCTTCGGATTGATGACCTGGCAGTGTGAGCAATCCATTGCTCAATTTGATGCCACGTGTCCGTATTCAAAGAGTTGTACGCGTTAGAATTTCCTCATTGTATGAATTAGAAAATGAATTTAAAATAAATGTTAAGTTTATTTTAAAAATAATTAAAACTTACTGAATTATCTTTCCACCCACTAATATTGTAGAAACAGTATATTTTGTTAATATTTTTTTAGTAAAACTAACTAAACGTTCACTTAACTAAAAGGTATTTAACAAGAAAACCACTAAACAACTATAGCTAACAAAAGAAAATATTGAACAATGAAAATTAAACAGAGTATACATTATTGTCATATTTTTTGTAAAAAATTTCAATTTGTTTTCGCAGAGGATAGGTTTATTATTCACTTTCTAGTGCGGAAACTAGTTTTCTGCTGCAAAAAGTAAGTCTTATTCTAAATTCCAATTACTCACTTTCTGTAGCGGTAACGAGACTTACTTTTCGCAGCAGAATGTTAGTTTTCGCTGCGGAAATAATTGTTTTCTATTGCGAAAAAAAAATTTTCGCTGCGGAAAATACATTTTTTCTGTCCATTTGTTGAATTGTTTATCATTCTTTATTGTATTAGACAACGAATTTTCCGACGAGTTTCCTCCGTAGATCGAAAATATGTCTACCTTAAAATACATTAATTTTTTAACAAACAGTTTAATTATAAATCTTTTATTTTCATTGGGTGACCTCAGATTATTGAACTATTTGAGTTTATCGAATAACAAACTGTCTTAATTTATTCTAGTGTTACTCATGAAGTACACAAACATGTCGATATTGAAATTATAGTTCAATGAATTTGGTAGAGGGATACCCGTAGAACTAGAAAAATTGAAAAATTTTCAAGTTTTTAATGTTTATTTCAAAATGTTAACAAAAAATATGGCAGCGATGTTTACAACGTTCATTTTTTTATAGTTTAATGTTTTATTTGTTAGCTAAAATTATTTAATTTTGATCTTGTCACTGATTTGATAATTCAATGGTTGCTTTTTTAATTTTCCTTTTTTTTTTAACAATGCTTATTAATTTATAATCTATGAAATTATTAGTTCAATTTACAAACATTTGAAGGGCATGTAATAAGTAATATCATATAAAGGGTAATTATTAATATGTAAACATATAATTATCAATAAAATTATTAATAAAATTTTAGGAAAATTAATACCATAGACTCTATAATTTACAATAAATGACAGATCAAACCTTGAAAAAATTTTACTAACAACTAAAATTCTAAACTATGAAAAATTCTTGCCAGCGACCTCGCAGTCACGTTTTCCGTCCATATCTATCGACTTTAACGTCTCGATCTCATTGACGTTATGAACAGTTGAACAGAGACGAAAAACATCAATTATCTGGAGCTGAAGGACGTCCCTCTTACAAACATTATAAATAAAATCCTGAAATTTCCCAAAATTTTGTTCATCTTTACCTTGACTTTGAATCGGCAAAATTGAGGAGACGGTAGCACTAGTTGACAGTGGTGGAGCAGGTGGTGCCGTAGCTAAAGAAGATGGGGATGGTGGAACTTTTGGGTCGGACTCAAAATTTGGATACATCATTGTTGGGGGTTGAGGATGAGTTCGAGCTCTTGCGCTCTCCTCAACCAACGCATCGCATAAAACTATGCCGGTGATGAAGTTATCCCTCATTTTTCATACAAAAATAGTTTAGATTTAGTGAAGCAATGCATTTATAGTTTTTAGTAAAATATGCTTTTAATCTTCGTAGTTAGAATCACTCCACTTTAATGCACTTAGTTTTACTCTTTGTATAAATATTTTCATAATTTTTTTCACTCTATTAAATTTTTTTTAAGAAAATAATGAAAATAAATTATATAACTATTTAAAAATAAAAAGACATTTATAGAAAAGGGAATATAAGATAAAAAGGCATATTTTTGTCCAATAGTTTTAATTATTATAGATTTAATTAAGTCTGAAAAAAGATTTAAATAGATTGAATATATATCTACGTATTCAAATATAATATTATCTTGAAAATTGTTTGAAGATTGAATTAAGATAAGATAGTAATTTGAAAGGATTCCTCTAAATAGTTTGTTAAATTTCTGAAATTCTTCGTAGCTTTCCTAGTTTCTTCGTTCCCTGTCTTCCCTCGAAAACCACGTTGTCCATGGCAGAGTGTGCTCATTCTTCCTCTGATCACCATTCCTCTGGTGTTGCGGCAGTTTCTGGCGAAAATAGCAACAGCCCGCCATCTCGGCTGGGTTCTCCGCCTTCTCCTTGGCCGCAAGTTGTTGGAGGGGAACAAGAACGAACATGGGTCGTTCGCCATTCGCCTCCATCGTCTGCATCGTCCCTTTCTTCGCTGTCAATTTCTAAACAACAGCAAACTCCTTTTGTCGATTGCTCTGCTACCCAAGTGGCCCATTCTCCATTGCCTCTGCCACCGGAGAATTTTGCTTCCGCTCAGAACTCTGATGAGAATCACGTCAATGCAGCCGCTCAGACCAAGAAGCCTGCTTGGAACAAGCCCTCCAAGGGCGTCGTCGTTGAATTTGGTCCTGTAATGGGAGCCGTTGCTTCGCCAGCATTATCTGAGTCTACTGAGGCTTCACCTAAATTTCAAGATGAATCTTCCTCGAGGGCAGCTGCTGATGGAGCAACCTCTACTTCTCAGGCAAGTAGTCGATGAGAACACAGTAGGAGCTTTCAAGTTTTGAAATTCTAGGCCGTGCGTGATAATCTTAGTCTTGTTAATGCATCTGGACCCTCAAGTTACAAAATTTTACGCCTTGTGTGAAGCTTTGAACTATCTGCTGATTTTTTATGCTCTGTTGCAATATTAGGTACCCGCTAATCTGCTCCATCCTCGTAACCACGTTGCTAGTAATGCAGCACCCAATTCGACATCAAACAATGCAATGCAGATTCAGCAAAGATTCAACCAGCGTGGCATGCACAGCGGCAATGGAGGTGCGCCTCCTCATGGTGAATTTATTCGTCCTTCCCAAGCTCCGCCTCCATCTTTTCCGATGTTCCAAGTGCCTCCTAATAATTACGGCAATCTAGCACCACCAGTGTTGCCTTCTTTTCTGAATAATAATTGGAATCCAAGACCTATGGGAGGATATTTACCACAGTCTCATCAATTCAACGATCACCATGGTATGTCACGGAGAGCAAACTTCAACCCCCACATGCATAGAAATAGTGTCCACCAGAATAACGAGAATAGGTGGGATCTTGATCGTGGAAGTTATGTCAATGGTGGAAATGTTAATATGCATCATCAAAGACCTCATCCAATAAGTTTTTGGGGGCCTTCAATTTCATCAACCTATATGCCTCCCACTCACTTTTTGCCCCCACAGCCAGTGAGACCTTTTGGGGCATTACACTTTGAGCATTACAGGGGTCCACAGTTTATGCCGCAGCATCCAACTATACAACCTTTTTCAGAACCTCTTCTGTCCACTTTGCTGGTTAATCAGATAAACTATTATTTTTGGTTCGTTTCTTTTCACTTCGTTGGAGATGAGACAAAATGCAAGTTTTTTAAAGTTTATTATTCTATGTAGCTTATCTAAATTGAATCCCCGTTTTGTTGGCTTGTTCGTTGCAGTGATGCTAATTTGGTAGGAGACAATTTTTTGAAGTCACACATGGATGATCAAGGATGGGTTTCCATAGATTTAGTGGCAGGCTTTCCAAGAGTAAGTTATTTACATCTTTCTAAACAAATTGCTGTTTTCTTGAAACATTAAAAAAGTAATACTAGAACTACCTTAAGATTATAATTGAAGTCAATTATCTTATTCTCGCTTTTATGTTTTGTAGGTGAAAAAGTTAACAGACGATATCCATTTAATCCTAGATTCGCTGAAAGCTTCGACTGTTGTTGAAGTACAGGTAAACTTTTCAAGTTAAAAATGTGACATACGCAATTTGGTTTGCAATGGACAAAATGGGGCAATTTATTCAGCGAATCTGACTGTAATAATTTTGGCTATTTTGTAGGGTGGTAAGATTCGAAGGCGTAATGATTGGATAAACTGGATCCCAAACAAGAATCTAATGCCTACTCGCTCGTCGTCACCTTCGGAATCAAGTCAAGATCTGCCAACAAATTTTCAAAATTTGAAAATAGATGAAAGAGTTATAGAGCACACTGGCACAAATGGTTGTGGAGACTCGGTATTTAGAGATGGTACTGAAAAAAGGAAAGAACTACCAAATGGTGAAGTCAATCTTGGAAAGAGAAACCAGTAGTGGGGATGGGATGGGGATCGACCATGAAGGTTGATTGTGTCGATGTTTTGGCGGATTTCAACTGAAGAGTAGAGAAAATTGTGATTAGTACCTGACACTAGATAGATTATCTTGCCTAATATTCATATTCTACACAAAATTATGTGTTCATCACGTGTTTCAAAAATATCTTTGCCTAAACACTAATGATCAACAATTTTCCAATTATTTTGGATGCCTCCTTTTTATGTAGATCCGACAAACAAGCTCGTTGAGCCATCAGATGCTTCCATTCAACGACAACGTTTTACCTTTTTACTTATCCACCACATATGCATTCCTTTCCACGGATACAAACTTCTTCCCCTTATTGCTAATAACTTTCTGCCATGTACATATTTCTTCCGTGGATATCTCACTTTTGTGGACACTAATGCTTTCACATATTCATAATTTTTTACCTTATCAACAATAAATGCACACCATGTAAATATTTTCTTTGCATATATCTCACTTCTGCACACATTAGTATTTATGTGGATAAATGAGACATTTGCCCTAGTAGCAAGAATAGAAACAATTTGCACCATGTTTGTCGTCACGGCTCAACTGGAATTAAAAATTTACCAAACTTATGTCAAATATGCATTTTTAAATTGAGAGCTCGAAGAAAAAGTCCATGTGGAGGAACCATTAGACTATGTCGTCAAAAAAAAAAAAACACATAGTCTATCAACTAAAGAAAACTTTCTATGGATTGAAGCAAGCGCTATGAGCTCAAATATTTGACAAAGACTTTCTCAGTATTTGAATGAAAATAGGTTTTGATTGACAAATATTTGAATGAAAATAGATTTCAAAGAAGCCCAAATGAACCATTTTTACATGTGAAGAAAAAGGTATAGATGACTTTCTCACTATTTTTTTTATGTTCTATGTTGGCACTATCCCCTCATGGTCGAAGAATTCAAAAAGACAGTGATGAAAGGATATGAGATGACAGACTTACACAAAGCTTTATAAGGTCTTCACCAATCACAACATGCTTGGTATAAGAAATTGCAACAAGCTCTCATTCAGCTTGGCTTCATTATATCTCGAGCAAATTCTTCTATGTTTATTTATTATTGTGACAATGTTCAATTGGTCATGCTAGTTTATGTTCATGATATTATTCTCACAAGAAATGATTCTGCCATGTTATCCCGACTGGTAGAGTTCTTGGGTACATGGTTTTCACTAAAGGATCTGGGTAATCTTTATTTTTTTCTAGGCATTGCTATTCAACAATTAGCAGGTTCTTTGCATCTAAATCAATGCAAATATATCAATGCTCTATTATGTAATGCAAATATGCATGACTCAAAGCCCTAAAACTTACCAATGGTGTCAAACCCAATTTTATCTCAACACTCTTGCACTGAACTCTCTGATGGTACTCTTTATCGTCACTTTGTTGGGGGTCTCCAATATTGCACGCTAACTCGCCCAGACATTGCTTATTCTATAAATAAATTATGTCAGTTCATGCATCGTCCTACTAATCTCCACTAGCAAACATTGAAACAGGTTTTCCAATATCTCAAGGGAACTTCTTTCTCTCTTTAGTTTACTCCTTCATCTTCAATGCAAGTACTCGCCTATACTGACGCGGATTGGGCGTGCTCTCCGGATGACAGACGTAGCACTAGTGGGTATTGTATCTTTCTCAGCTCCAAATCTCATATCTTGGTCATCGTCGAAGCAACATTCAGTTTCTCGCTCAAGCACAGAAGCTAAGTATCGGAGTATCGCCAACGGTGTAGTCGAGGTCATATGGATTCAATCCATCCTGTTTGAACTACAGATACAATGTCTGTCAATTCCTCGTGTTCTATGTGATAATATTAGCACTACGTACTTGGCGTCCAATTCGGTTCTGCACTCCCAGTCGAAACATGTGGAGTTAGTGTTGAGAAAATGAACAAAAAAATACACAACAGAATAAAATACATTTTTATCTCTTTGTGCAATCAAATAGGTAAAACAAACCAACAAAAATGACAAGATCACAACACCAATTTTTAGCATGGAAAACCTTCAAAAATGTGAGAGTAAAAAACCACGGGACCCGTATATCACTTAATTGAACCTTCCACTATAACAGAAATAATGGCTACACCAAAGTTTTCTCTAGCTCAACAACTAGAGGCATGCAATATTTATCAAGATCAAAATAACAATATTGGAAGATAACAAAACGTAAGAGAAGATAAACATAGGGTTATAAAACTGCAGTCCCCCGTTTTGACCCCAACAGACCGCCTTAGAACGCTCAGACAACAATCTCCACCAGTCAGAATATACCCCTTGATGTCACGAACCTACAGTTCAAATTTCACAACGATCCAACGGTAGAAACTCGAAAACACTTAATTCGTTTCCAGCTGCTCTTGAAAAATCCGAAAATTCTTTCTCTCTTCTCCCATTTTTCTTTTATTATCACTCTAGGGTTTAATTAGCCACAAAACCCCATTTCATACTCAGCCTAAAAAATATGAGTCGAGTCCAACAGTTAAATTTTCACTTCGTGCGGGAAAAAATTTGTTCACAACAGCTCTTAGTTTCTTTCGTTCCATCATCATGCAACTCGCAGATGGATTTACCAAGTCACTGTATTCCACACAATTCATAAAAATCACGTTCCAAGCTCTGTTGTCGTCCCTCCTTGCGCTTGAGGGGATGTCAAACCAAATATTTATCTCTCCTATCTTACCAGTTATTGCACCACTCATTCACTCCATATGTGTGATATTCTTTCTCTCTCTATTTCTGTTATTTCTTATATAATTGTATTTCATTGAATTAGAATGCATAAGAAACTATTCAGTATAATTTTTCCTTAGTCACTCTTCTTTATTCTCTCATTAGTTTTACAGAAATCCAACTTTGCAATACATCCACAAATGAAAACATCGTATTTGGCTATTTTACTTCGAATGTCTAGTTAAATATGACGTTTTTATTAATTTAAACATGGACACATGTAAAAGTAAAATCATGTAACTAAAATCTTTGGATGATTAATTATTCAGAAATGAAAGAAAAAATATAAAATTTTCATCATAAACTTAAAAAATAAAATAAAAGGAATTCTAAACTATGAATAATAATAGTATATTTTAGGGAAATTAATAAAATAACCGCTTAACTATGAGATCAATGATAAATTAACCACTAAATAAATTTCGCTAACAAATAAAACATTCAATTATGGAAAAAGAACGGAGCAAATATCGCAGTTATATTTTCTGTTAAAATACGTTGTCATTCCGGTGCGAAACGTTGTCTTTCTGAAACCGAACATTGCTTTTTTTGTGTTGTGGAAAGTGAGACATTGAAATAGAAATTATGAAAGATTACTTTCCTTAGAGGAAAAACAATGTCTTTCCAATCAGACTGTGAATTCCTATAAGTAATTTGACGACATCGTTCATGTACATTGTTCGAGCTCCAATGATTTTAGAATAACCGTGTTTGCACTGGAAGAAGCCTATAGACAAGTCAAAACTCTTAAATTGACAGTGAAAATAGTGTTAATCACAAATCCATCGAATTCACTCGACAAAATCATGAATTTAGATGCAATTAACGATGTGATTAATTTCGCAACAACCAAAGAATTTAATGTAGTGAACGACCAGTTATAAGATATTTTCGAGAGAAAGCTTCCTACTAATTCATTTTCAAAGTAAGTTTACTGTTAACGACGATAGTTGTATAATTTATTTTTCATAGTTGATTATTTTATTTGTTAGTAAAGATTATTTAGTGGTTGACTTGTTATTATAGTTTAATGGTTATTTTGTTAATTTGTCTATATTTTATTAAGAAGAATATTTGATGCATTAGAATAAAGTCATGTTATTTCAATATTTGTTTATCCGAGTTGGATGATCCAACTAGGCGGAGATGACCGAGTCAGCTTCGAACCCGTTCTTTAATCGAATCCAGCTAAACAATTCTATCATACCTGAACCCAATTCGCAAATGGCGGACTCTTCTCCTTCTTCCCCGAGCAAATTAGTCATCCTTGTACACATTTTAATATCCATCCCGACGCGTTATTGATGGACGTTTCCGCCACCCTGAATAGATTGTTGCTGTAGATTGGATCGGGAAGACATGGTGCTTCCTTTATTGAAGTTGGGAACTCTTGCGGTGAAAACCCTGAGCAAACCAGTGGCTAACAGGCTCAAAAAGCAGGCTGGGTTGCATCCTAGGTTCCGACAGATTATAATCAACTTTGCCCAAGTATGGGATATCTATGCTTTCTCATCTTACTTTCACATTTCGTTTTTGATTCAGTTCGGTCTAGAATTAGTTTTAGTTTCTTGATGGGGTCCTTTTTTCAACTGGGTAATATTTTTTCCCCTTTATATCTTTTGAGATGATATTTGGGTGTTCGATTTTGATTTTTCCTGTGATTCTCACTGTAGTTGCTGGATCATTCTTTTAGCTAGGTATGAGATAAAAAGTTTAGACTATCTTCATTTTACAAATTAGTCCTCCTGTTATCTTGTTCATGCATGGACAAAGTGCTGGTCTATATCTATAGTTCCAAACTTTATCTTGAAGACACAGTAGCCATGACTTGAATAAAAGAGCCGATTTAATTATTAAAGTGCATTTACTGCCTCAAAGCTTCAGCTAATTTGCATAAATTTTGAAATGGAATGTGTAGTCTTTTTTAGTTGATGAATGTATACTAAAGCTTTCGAAGTAGAGCTTTAGTTAGTTAAAAGTAATGAAAAAACGTCACTCATTCAATGTTTTCATTTGTACATAATTTAGTGATGAAAGAAGTACATTAAAATGGATTCATGCTTCTCAAATCAAATAGTTTATCTTTATAGTTTTTTGTTTTTGGCAAAAAAATTGCTTATATAACTTTCTGGGTGTACCGTTCTTATTAGTTTTGTGGCACGTGATTGATAGTTGGGTCTCTTGACATTGGGTTAGTATTTTTAATTTGTAAATAATTTTACAGATTACATTTTTAAGCTAAAATGATTTTATTCATTGCTAAAAGGGTGTATGTTTGTGTGGGGAGGGATATGATCCTTTTATTTTCAATCCTCTCTCAATTTCATGAATTGGAACCAGGCAAATCATCGAATCACGACGAAAATGCAACGAATCATTTATAGTCACGCCACTGATGTAGAAATCCGCCCTCTGAATGAGGAAAAAGCTGTTCAAGCTGCTGTTGATCTCATTGGAGAAGTTTTTGTCTTCTCGGTATGTCCTTATGCTAGTTACTCATCATCAACTCTTTCTTGTGGACTATTGTAAATCTGATGGACAGGAAGCAGTATCAATATCAAACTGATTTTGATGTTAGTCCAAGTTTTCTTTTATGCTGTAATTATGTAAACTGTTTATATGTAGCCATCAGCACTGTGAAAGTTAGCGGCTTTAGACGCTTTATTTTCGATGAATTAACTTTATGCTGTAATTATGACCCGATCACTGTGATAATGTGATGTGTACAATTCTTTGAGTCTATATTCAAAAGGGCAGGATGCAGTAGAGTAAGATCTATTACCTAATTATTGAAAGATTAGCTCTCTTTTACTTTTTGTTTTCCTTATAGATAAATGGGATTTCTATATTCAATTGAACTTTGATGGGACACGGGAGATATTAAAGTGTCAAGTTTCATTCTTTGATTATAAATTTTACTATTTCCAATGTTAATGTCATTTAAAACCTGTTTGATGTTTACATTTATAGGTTGCTGGAGCTGTAGTCATCTTTGAGGTTCAAAGAAGTGCTAGATCAGAAGCTAGAAAGGAGGAACTGCGAAGACAAGAAATTGCTGTAAACACTTATCTTTCGAAAAAACTGTTTATAACATTTCTTAACAGCCCCTAAATGATAAGGCTTGAACTGTTTCTTTTCTGTACGAGAATAATGAATGATAAGGCAAGTATCAAAACCAACAAATGTCAAACCTTGTACTTCGATCTCTTGTCAAACCCGTGTTCTACTAATATGGTTTGTCTTCCCTTGAAACATTTGAAGTTTTAACTTCTGGTTCGACTGCTGCTTCTTTTCACTTACAGGCCTTGAGGGAAAGGGACGAAAACTTATCAAGAGAAATAGAACTTCTCAGGCAAAAACTTGAAGAATTGGAGCAACTGGCGAAGGGCCGAGGACTCAGTGGTATCTTCAACTTTAAGCATGGTAACACTGAAAACAGCAATTTAGAAAAGCCCAGTTGATCAAATTAAAAGATTTTTCGGATCCGTCAATAATAATACTGGTTGGTGAAACATTTTGATTCATTGGACTTCTCTTGGTAAAAGCTCATTAATGCTTTGCATCATTTTTGATATTTGGTCATGATATTAATGTTGTGGCTTCACCTTTTAAAACAGATCAGATAATCTGTTGTATCTCTGCAAATTCTAGAAGGGTATCTCTCTCTATCTCTCTGCGTCTATTTATATATATAAGATGATATCCTGCTTCTAGTTCTGCTTGAGTTGCTGCAAAGATGGATGAGGTTTATTGGTACAAATCGATATGGATATCATCTGTGTTCTTTACTTTTGGACGGAAAGTGAAATTCACGATCATTTTCCTTAACTTTTTGTTTGCTTCCATTAAAGAGTTTTAGCTTTTCATTATAAATGTATCTTTAGTGACTCAATTTTGCACTGATTTTCATCATATTCCTCCCAAAAATTAAACTTTTTAGCAACCCAGATCTACACTAAACTTAAATATCTGAAGTTTCAATTTTCCGGGATATAAATGTCGGGAGATCAGTTCTCGCCGATCAAAGTTCGAAGTCGAACTACCGTTCCTTTCATTGATTGTTTAGAGATTTTGAGCAGTAAATGAATGTCATGCTATAAGAATGAATGGGCATAAAAATAGGAATCCGAGGAATTGTAGTGGAAGTGCTCTTTATGCCGCTCTTATCCTCTCTGTCTCTTATCCATTCTTTTACTTCTCCGTGTTAGCCATCTCATTTTCTACTGTTTGCTTCTGGCCTCTTATATCACACCAACTCCACCATGTTTGTTTTATCTTATTTGCAAATGGGGGTGGTTGAGTGTTGAGTTCTTGGGTCAAATCCAAATTAAAATGATTATGAGAAAATAATGCTTCCAACCCATATTGCAAAAAAAGACTAGAAGTCTTTGGGGGGTGACACATAAAACATGTTAATTTTCATAAAATAATGAACAAACAATATGTTCTCGAACGAGTTTTGGGTCTAAATTACAGTTGAATTTATCGTTTATTTATTGATGAAATAATTATAATTTATTATTTTAAATTAATGTATGATGTTTGAATTTAGCATGAAATTATAAGTTTAATATGTAAAATTGGGATTAAATAATAAGTAGAGATGTATTTGTTATTTTTTAATTAATTTAAATATTTATATTATAATATAATAATAATATTACGGAATTAATCGTTACGGCAGAGCGTAATAGTAAATTGCAAATTGCTCTACAGGCGGAAGAGGCGCGACACAATGGGTTAGTGTGTGTTTTACCTTTGCCGCGTCTTTTACTTTCACGAGAGAGAGAGAGAGAGAGAGAGAGAGAGAGCTCCTGCACAGAGGACAGAGCTATACCATCATGGGGGAGGAAGGCAAAACCTAATCAAACACTCACTCCTGGTCACACGCGTAAAAAAGACAGGAGAATTGGGAAATATAGGCATCAAGCTCTTTGAGAGGTAAGGAGCATCTGCTTTTTCAGTGCCTTCGTTTCGAATATTTCACTTTTGTTTTTTTCTCTTTCTTCCCTTCCCTTCCCCTCCCCTCCAACTCTTGCCGCATTTTATTACTGATTGTTCTGGAAGTGTACGAACCGGTTGGGCTTTGCTCTTGCTGGGTTCTACGGGGATTTGTAGGTGATGTTTATTCCCTCTTTTTTTGTTAATCTCGACTGTTTGATAGGTTTTGATCTGAAATTTGGCTTTGCTTGATCGGATTCTTACGTTTTTCTCAACCTCCTGGAGGTTTTCCATTTTTATTGCCAGGTTTTTTGTTTGTGTAGAAGTGAAAATTTAGTTTCTATTTGCTTCTATCTAGGATTACTTTCTGTCCTCTATTGACAATTGACGACGCTCGGTGTATTTATATCTGAATTTAATTATATTGGTTGGAATTTTTCTAGGGCTTATTAATTTCGTGGTTGATATAAACGAACATCAGTTCAAATACATGATTCTTTTTGTTAATTCTTGTATTTAGCTGAATGATTGTGTCAGTTTTTAATATTTTTGAGATTGGTTTAAAATTTAATGGTTTTCAGGTTGGTAAAAGGAAAATTAATAGTGATATTTACTTGATGTTTAATTCTAGGTTCTAGGAGTGATTAGATATTGCAATGGGTAAAGGTTCTAAGAGCAATTGCAAGTCAGCTACCCACAAACTCTTCAAAGACAAAGCGAAGAACCGGGTTGATGATCTGCAGAGCATGTTTATGGATCTGCAATATGCAAGAAAAGAGAGCCGTACTGTTGATGTGGCAATTCTTGAGGAACAAGTCCACCAGATGCTTCGTGAGTGGAAGGCTGAGCTAAACGAGTCCACTCCAGCATCTTCTTTGCAACAAGTTAGCATTGTATACTGAATCACATATGAGTGTATAGCATGAAGCTACATGTGTTAAATATTATATTCAATTTCTAACTTGTTTATGTGGTTATATAAACAAAAGTTGCCGATTGAGGAATTGATTTGTGATATTTCAGTCAGAAAGCAGAGTCTTGGTTGTTTTGTTTATTGTTTTTGTTTGGTTTAGGGTGGGAGTCTTGGTTCATTTTCATCCGACATTTGTAGATTGTTGCAGCTTTGTGAGGAGGAAGATGATGCAACTAGTCCGTTAGCTGCACCAAAACCTGAGCCTAATGATCAAAGCCTGCAGGCTGGAAGACCTACTGTGTTTCAAGAGGTGGGTGGTTTGTCTTTATTTTTGTTACTGTGATAGACGTTTCTTGTTTTTTCTTTAAAAGAACAAGGTGTGTTTTTAGATCAGTTTTTGATATTTGTTGTATTTGTTTATTCATTACATGTCGTGAAATTCTTATGATATATAAATACCTTGGAAGTAATGCACTTAATTTCAAAGCTTACTTCTTAGGAGGAAATTGATTGAAAAGAGGATCTTCCTCGTGGAGAGTCAGCTGCTGAGCCTACATTTTAGTATCTAATATGGGGTTCAATTTGTATTGATGTATCTTTCTAATAATCAATGAAAGCTGTATTACGAAAATAATCAGTTGTGACAAAACCATGTTAGTATTTAGTAATTTAATTTGTTATAAGCACTATGAAATTTAAATGTTTGAAGAAGATGAGGATAAAAATTAGTTTATTTTGGGACAGATTATGTGAGAATTTGAATTTCGAAGTTAATTTTCTTAATTTGCAAATTTATTGTAGATATTAAAAAAGTAGTAAATATTTAGCTTACAAAACACTATTAAAAAGTTTAAATTAATACATAATTACTTTGAAGTGCTTTAAAATTAAATTCGAATAGGGGCTTATTATGATTGTTGAAGACGTTTGAGTTATGTGTCTTCTTTATTTATTAAATGTGAACATTATTTGATGGTGTTTATGTCTATCCAAGTGTTAATGTTGCAGCCAATAAGCTTACTTGAATAAAAGCAGATAAAGTTATTCCACAAATATCACCTAGCCAAAAAAAGTGACAAATATAATTGCGCGCATTGCTTTGACGCCTGGTTTTATTTCAGTTTTGTTAGTTAGGCTAAATATGGAGAAATTTACAAGATCGGGGTGTTCAATAGTTCACCCTGCCCATCAATGGTCCTTTTGTGGAGAATAGTCTGCATTGTTCAATTTTTTAAGGTAAAATGAGAATTGGGGTATTGTTAAGTTGGGTATCCGGCACCATGTCTGCCCGAAATCTTTTCTTCTATTAACACAATGGAATATTGAGCATGATGTAGTATTTCTCAGATTTTGCTGAGCCATTTGCAATTATACCTGTCAATGTCTATTTAATCCAAATACTCCAGATTAACAGTTGGTTGTTGGTTTATTTTTGGTCCCTTTTTTAGAAGTGTGGTTTTTCATTTCTACAAGGAATCAATTTTATTTCTTGGAGAAGCTGGTTTCTTCCCTCTCTGCATTTTATTTTGCAGATTGAAGGATGATGGAAAAAGGTAAAAAATAGCATTGGAATATAGGAAAGTATATCTCAATTTGGAGAATCATTCTTTTTGTGGCTATTTTCATTGTTTATATAATTGATTTATAAATTTGATTGTGCATATTATGTACTATGTATTTTCCGTTGATATTTTATGTTATATATGCCAGGGAGTCAGTGTTAATCAGGGACAACAAAACCATGGCTTCCCATTGGTAAACCAGTGCAGAAACTCATCTCCAGGAGTTTGTAGTGTGCCAATCAACAAATTTGAAGGGCTTACACATTTGGAGTATCACCAGTTTGATTTACCTGAAAACTTTGAACAAAATTTCTATACTGCGTTTGATGGTACTGGTTTGAGTGCTGAGGATGCAGTTCCACAGGTGTCAAGCTATTTGCCAAGCATTTGCCCTCCACCTTCTGCTTTTTTGGGCCCAAAATGTGCACTTTGGGACTGTCCCAGGCCTGCTCAAGGGTTGGATTGGTGTCAAGACTATTGTAGCAGCTTCCATGCTGCTCTAGCACTGAATGAAGGTCCGCCTGGAATGGCTCCGGTTCTGCGACCTGGAGGCATTGGCCTGAAGGATGGTCTTCTTTTCTCTGCCCTTAGTTTAAAAGCTCAAGGAAAAGACGTTGGCATTCCTGAATGTGAGGGAGCTGCAACTGCAAAATCTCCATGGAATGCACCCGGTGAGTTTTTCCTGTGTTTGGCTCTCACTCTCAGTTGTAGTGGCTGATTTATAAATTGAAATAGTCAAATATTTTATTCCCGCCTATTCTTTGTCTACATTCTACTTATCTAGCGATTGTCTTTCATGTGGTTGCAGAACTTTTTGACCTTTCGGTTCTGGAAGGTGAAACAATAAGGGAGTGGCTCTTTTTTGATAAGCCTCGAAGAGCATTCGAGAGTGGGAATCGGAAGCAGAGGTCATTGCCTGATTATAGTGGTCGTGGTTGGCATGAGTCTAGAAAACAAGTAATGAATGAATTTGGAGGTCTGAAGAGATCGTACTATATGGATCCACAGCCGCTGAACCACTTTGAGTGGCATCTATATGAATATGAAATACACAAGTATGATGCTTGTGCCTTGTACAGATTGGAGTTGAAACTTGTTGATGGGAAAAAGAATGCCAAGGGCAAGATAACAAATGATTCAGTTGCTGATCTGCAAAAGCAAATGGGAAGGCTCTCTGCTGAATTTCCCCTAGATAATAAGCGCTCTGTCAAGGGAAGGGTCAAACTTAATCCGACGGCTGGTGCCGGGAATGTTTATTCCGCTCCCACAACAAATGGAACTCTTGATTACACACTAGGATCGCAATACGATTATCTCGTTGAGAATATCGGCGACTATTATCTTACCTGACATCTTTGGAGAGGCATGGAGTCTGGAATGAGCTACATTTTATAAGTTATTTTATTTTGCATAACGTAAAATGAAGCTCAATTTTTAACCTGTGGACATAATATTTGAGGAGATTATTCTCTGTGGTTATGCATGACATAATATCTGACTTATCCATGATGACAGAAAAATGGTGGGTTTAGCCTTCTAATTTATGCACATGTTTGCAGCTTTGCAGTCACCAGACGAAAAAAAAAGTTGCGGTATCGTGCTAAAGGCGATCCTCGGAAAATTTTGGTGTTTTGGACTGCCTACAAATGATTCAGGTCATATTCTGTTCATGAAGATGTAGTTTACATTGTGATGTACTTGTTCATGCAATGGGGTGTATAGAGTTGTATTCACTTTTTCAGCTGGAGTTGGAAGGATTCTAGATGTCTTGTGTTCTTCTTTTCACCCAACAATATTGAAATGTATCAAATAGTAGCTGTTGACAGCCAGTGACTTTTGTTTCTCATGCCATCTGTGCCCTTGGTATCGCCATTCTTTTCATCCTAAAACTGCAAATTCATTTGTGCAGGAGAAGGGTATGAACGACTTCTTACCTATCCGATGTTCTATGCTGTTGTTTTTGGATTCTTATGACAAAAGTTGAATGGCATAATAGTCATTTTGCCTTAAATCCTCATGTCGAAAGTGTTAGAAATCCTTAACAGAAGGGACCTTTTGTAGTCTTTAGCTTTGGTGTCTCTCTAATCTTGATTTGAAAGTATAAATTGATAGTTAATATCTTGTTTTTTAATAGTATGACATAACTTACGTAAACATTTATAACGATAATTTTCTTTTAATAGATGAAAAGAGTTGAAAAAATAACAAAAATCTAATTAAAATTTATACGTATAGTTTTGACGTAATAACGATAGAATAATTAGAACTGGTTGTCTGAACTCGAAACTCGAATTGGTCGGATGGAGTCGATGTCATGCTTGATTTGTTTTTTTCATTGGACAAGGTTCTGCCTAGGGGTGAAAATCGGTTCGGTTCAAATCGAATAATCGAACTAAATCGAATTGAATATTTTTAGTCGGTTTGGTTCGAATTTAATAAGAGAATTTTTTGTGAAGAACTTTTACCTGTTTATACATTTGGGCTTGGGCCTTGGGTGATATGGTATTCTTTTGAGCCCAATAAAGGTCCATCTGGTTAGTGATAATACCCTCCCCTCCTCAGCTTGGATTTTTCCGATGCTCAACTAGTTACTTGTAAACTACCTCTTGCAGCTCAATGCCCTCTGCTACGACAATGGCGTCTATTCACCCTCTCTCCCATCGCATTTCTCTCCTTCCTTCTCCCCATCTCTCTCCTTCACGCGTCTCGTTAGCGTTATTTTCTAAGTCACTCGTTAAAACTTCAAGGATTTTCTTTCCTTTTTTGTCTTTATCTGCTCCGAATGCCTTCCCGACCTCTGAGCTGGAGGTTCTTCAAGCTGTTGCGAACTCCGACGATGATTCCCTTCCGTGTGTGCGTACTTATGAGAACGACCTGTCCCGACTTACTTTTGTTGGAGCCGTCGATTTCGAGCAGGCTCTCACGGCAGCTGCCGCCGATGGCGGTGATGCTGCTTCCGAGCACCTTGATTCTGACATGCCTGCTATGGTAGTGGAGACTATTTTCCCGGGCCCCTCAGACGAGCATGGAACGGTGGCGACCCGGCTGGTCAGTAGTTTTTCCATGGCCTTTGTGTTTCATTTCCAAATTGCTCCCATTTGTCCAATGATTTTCTTATTAACAGTGTTTCCATGGTAATTTTGATGTGCTTTTTTATCTTTCTTCGGTTCGTTAACCAAACATTATTCTATGGCCAGTCAGTTCAATGTATATAATTTTTTCCCTGCACATCGTGAATTTAGTTCGGTTGCCGTATATTCTTATGATATTACTGTTTATTTTGTTCTCTTTTAAATATAATGATGTGTATGATTGCTGTAAATTGAAGAGATATCCCAACGATTTGGAGGTTCCTGGGAGTTTAAACTGAACTATCCAATCACAAGCTGCTCTTGAGTTTCTTCAATGCACAATTGCTCAATTCGGCTTTTACTCAGAAGCTCATAGTAAATCGCAATTGCTTGCTAATTTTGTTGACTTTCCAAAATGTATATAATGACTTTAGACAGTGTATGGGTAATTTACATATCATAGGATCTTTAAGAGGCATGTTCACGTCAATTTAAAACTTCAAGGATTTTTCCCCATAATTTTTTCGGTAACAGATGTTCAGAATTTGATTTCTCAACAGTTTCTTCCGTCCAGAAAGGTAAAGGAAAAAGCCAGGAAGCTGCGAAGATCTCTCAATAAAGACTTTTTGTCAAGCACTTCATCAAAAAACATACTCGCCATGACATTTAGACAAGTTGTTTTAGAACAGCTTTGGAACTTTGAATTGGTTATTTGCAAACCTGGATCCGAAAGAAACATGGAGGATCTGGAAAATCCAAGAGAGGTTTGTCACCTCCCAGTTTTTGTCCTTCTATTTGAAAGCTGAATTATTCACAAATTGTGATATCATGCTAGGTGGTTGTTATGCAGGTGCCACATCATACTGATAGGTTCAGTTCTCTTATGCATTTTATATCAGCAGGTTCCATTATCTTTCACCCTTTGTTCATCGGATGAAAGAGTTATCTCTGTTCTTGCAGAAGCTGTTTGCGTTTGTGTTCTTCAGAGCACTGAAAGGCACTTCCTTGAAAATTTACTCGGCGAGACTTCCAACAGCTTTTTAGATTGGTTTCAAAAACCTAAAAATATTGTGTCAAAAGATTCTTCAGTTACTATCTACAAATTAAGTGAAGATGAGATAGTGGAAAATGCCAATAGTCTGCTTGAACAATTTCGCTGTGCCAAAGAAAACCTAAAGCCTGCAAAAACCAAGTTAAAAAACTATTGGTGGACACCATCTGCACACGGCAAGCTGGAAAAAATTGGCGGGCCTGAATTTGCTGTGTGGACAAGTGAGTATATACCTGCGTACAAGTTACAACTTGATGCCGATCAATTAGAGAATTTGAAATTTGAAGGGTGGAGAAAATTGACAAAAAATAGATGGGAAGTCCTTTTAACGCATTCTCAAATGGTAGGCCCTTTTCACCTTTGACCTCATACCTTTTTGTTGTTCTTTCAATAATATTTGTTTTTTCATTTGTGTTGGAATGTCGACCAAAATGCAGGTTGGGCTGGCAGACATATTAGATATGTTTTATGAGGATATATATTCATTGCCCAATAAGGAGCTATCGTGTGGTGTGATTGCAAGTTCTTCAAACTTGTCAAGCAAGAAGGTTCTGCTTTGCATATTCTTCCTAATTTATCTAATCTTTAAAGAGAATAAAAACTTTATCATGAGAGAATCTATGTTCGTTACAACTTTTTCATCTCATTCCCTCCATTTTCTTTGGTTGGAAGATGATAGCATGTTGGGGAGACCCTCTTTTTAAGTACAGTGGGGTGAAACTTTGTTTGAATAGAATTAAAAGACGTTTGACTGCACCTTAATACTATAACTTGCTGTTCTCAGAGAATCTCTTCATTGTTGAGGTGGGTTCCTGTTACACTCGCTGCTGGAATTTTTCTTTTCACCATTAGCGCCTTCAGTCAATTTGGTCTCCCTTATATATCTGGAAAGCACCCTGTAAAAAAGCAGCTTCTTAGACCATCTTCTGAAGTTGAGTTTGCACAACATCAATCTGTGAATGCTGAGAAGGTGTACATAATTATAATATCATTTAATTTGTTCCTATTTTCCCTTTAGCCCCATCACATGCTAAACTCTCAAATACAGTCATCATTTGTTTTTGGTGCAAAGGTTAAATATTTGGATTTTCCTATTGTAGATGAATGAATTATGCATTTCAGTTGTAAAAAAGATAAAAGATGCATATGGATGGCCAGGCAACACATCAACTGAAATAGGCATTGGTGCCTGGATGGGTGAATTGCCTCAATATTTGCGGATGAGTTTTGATGCTGGGGGGAAGGATGAAGATGGTCGATTTAGTTCTCTACCGACAGATAAAATTGATGCTGAAATAAAAGAGTCTGCCCAAGAAATAGTTAGTTATCAGGTGATAAATTCTGTTTTTGACGTCTTTTGCTTACCTCTTTCCATCACCCTTTTTTATATAGCTAATCCTTCTATGAAACGCAAGTGGCATGTGGAATCTTGACTCCCTTAATTTTTTCTATGTTGTAAGATGTCTTAAATTTTTTCTATTTCAAGATCTTCAAACCTTCTAAATAATTCAAGTAGTCATTAAATTGGTGAGGACCATGAAGATAGACTGGTCATTTTCTTTCATGATTTTTCACACATTTCTTTCATGATTTTGTACAAATGGCTGCTCTCGATAGAATCCTTGGAAACAGAAATGCTACTCTTCTCTCTCAAACATTTGAGTATTTAAAACCCACGGCCTCCGGATTAAGAGCCTGGTTCTGTCTGATTCACGACTTTACATAACCATCACACAAGTTATTACATGCCCACCTGTTTGCTCAAATTTTCCATTTCAGTTTTCTTACCCAATTGATTGAAATTAGGTGGTTTTGTCAACTGATGGGAAAATTGTGGGGTTTCAACCCACAAGTAGGGTTGCTGTTAATCAATGGGCTGCCAATCCTTTGGCAAAGGAATTATATGATGGGAGGAAACTGTCACCTGGTATGCTGACTTTTTTTAATTGTATATTCAGTTTTCTGCTTCTCATGCTAAACTATTATTTTTAAGTTTATATTTAATATATAAATAATGAAAATATTTAGACAACATCAGAAGAGACCTAATCTCTAGCCAAAAGAATGCCAAAAAGACAAATGTTTTTTCTAAGATTTGTCTAATGTGAAAAACAATAAAATGTAACATCTTCCTTTTGGATTATATGTCATGTATAGAATTTGATTTGCCAAATGAAAGAGTTAGGCTTACATTATAAATCAATTTCTCTTATGGGTTTCCATTTCCACTGACTGATGCCTATGTTCATGAATTTATCCAACGCAGGTTTGATGGAACCAGGATTGAAGATCCATCTACCAAATGAGGTCGTTGTTATAGAGCTGTTAATGTCAGTTAAACAAGACACCTGCTTTGCATTGGCTAGGCCGGTTCAGTAATCAATTCTGTACAAATGTTTAGGGAACCTGAACTTGCGGATTCTAGCAGGTACCAAAAAAAACACTAACTACAAGTTTATTTATCTTTCGTTGATGATAATGTCAATGGGGAAATCTCTGATTTGTGTTTTTCTTAAGAACAAGGGTGTAAATGCCGTTAAATACCAGATAAAATATTGAAGTGAAGTGATGAAGAAAGAGACAACCTTGTTATCCAAATGATTTTGTTAAAACCTTTGGATGCTTCAGAGAGATTAGAAAGTAGAAAGATTAAAGGGTATTAATTATAATTAAGAAAAACATTATAGTAGTTTGACATTAGTTTAGCAAACCATTTCTTCTTTTACATTTTTATGTAAGGATAATTATAATACTTCCCCTTGCTCAAACTTCCAGTCAGTAGATTTGGATAAATACTACCAATACAAATGGAACTAGAAAGTTTAAATCAAGGCATGGGAATGAAGGGCAATCTCCGAACTACTGATTGATAGTACACAAAGACGTCCATTTTCAGTTTCTAAATTTGTATGATCCTTAGTTTATACTGACTCTTCTGTCTGGTGTCTGTACCAGCATAGACAGAGACAAAGAGAGAGATATAAAGAGAGAGGAAATGTGATGAACAGACTCATTTTCTGGTTTACTACGAGAGCAATCTAAAGAAAAAAGTGGACAGACCTAGTACGATGAAATTTGCTTCAAATGGATAAGTGGGTTAGCACCAATCTTAGTGATTTCTAAAAGAGTAGATAGAGTATTTGTAACGACAAGTAGCAGTAATTTAACCTGTTGAGTGCAGCCTTAAATTAAGATCTTCTTCGTTTTCTTAATAAATGATAGAATTTATTCATTATTACAGTCTTTTGTTTTAAAGTTTAAAACTTGTATGGTTCTTAGTTCAAGGATGTTCTAACATAAGATTTGTTATGGTTTAATATTTGCTCAGGCTATGTACAATCTATGTCTCTCTCTTTGTCTCTCTCTAACCCTCTCTGAGAGTTGGACAGGGTACATACACCACACACAAAACAACGTTGTTGCTTTGGTCGTCAAAACCCACAAAAGCTAAACTTGTAGTTGACTTCTTTGAGCATTGTAATCAATCTGCTCCACCGACCTTACACTTTGAAAAACGGATGGTTATAACTCCGTTGCTACACATTCCAAGCACTCCAGATCTCAAATATACTTTATTCTCTTACTAACACTCCACGGATCTTGTAGGGACACTTCAGAATTTAATGACCCGAAAGCATGGAAGCAGAAGATTCAGAATGATAAGGCCCAAACTCCCTTTTTGAACCTTGAAACACTGTCCAATCCCAGCCCCCTTATTTACTCTTCCCTTAGAATGATCCTCCTTCAACGTCACTTCAAGAACAACCCCAAATCTAGATCGGAGGTGGCAGTCCAGTGAAACCCATTTCTCAGAAGCTAGAAGAAGGCCCATTTTCTGTGAAAGTTTTCTCTGTCACCCCTCTTGAACAAGATTGTAATTTAGCTTCCAGCGTGTGCATGTTTTCTATGTTCCATTCGCTTCGTACTTGCTCAGTAGTTCTTAACACAAAAAGTAAAGAAGGATGGACAGACAGTGATGTCTCTTATTCGTTCTTGTTTCTTATTTATTTTGATTTCCTTTCTGGTTTATTATTTCTCAGGTTGTGGGTTTGACTATTTCATATTTGAATATTGTTATTATAGGAGTAGGTTTGGAGAAGGTGTCTCTGTTTCTCTCTGGTCTCCTCCGTCTTAAAAATTAGGGTTTTAGGTCTTCATTATGGCTTCGTCAAACAGAAACTGCCCCAGTATGTTCAAATCCAAACCCTGCAACACACATCACCAATGGCGGCATGACATCATTCTTCTATCGATGCCACTGATTGCCCTGCTTGTTGTGACCGTCATCTTTTAAATAAAAGATGAGATATTTTTTAAATACTTATTTAAATTTATTTCTTTCAGAACGTGGGTTGCAGTTATCACATTCAGGGGAGAATATCCCCGTATTTATGGAGCATCATGGGCATCAAACCGCACACCATACATTCATCTAAGCTTGCAGAGGAGAAGAAATTCTCAATATTTTAGTTTAAGATCAACTATAGATCTACTCTAAAATGCATAGTAAGTGGAATTTGAAGATTTTATAATCGGACTAGTTCTGAAAATTTAGAATTCTTTTTAAATGTTCAATGGAGTGATGATAAGAAGTCGATATTGGTGATTTAATCTTCAAAGGAAAGCAAATGGTTTTGAAGGATTGATTGGATAGAAAATGAAAAATTCAGATTTTAAGTGAAAAGTCTGATTTCAGATAAGAAGAATCTGAATGTTGGTCGCAAGACTTGGATCTATAGAAATATGTCTTCACTTAGATTTTGGGACTATATTTGTTGATTTGATGCCCTATTAATTATGTATCGGGTTTAAAAACTAAGATTTTATGAACGAAAATCATATCTTCATGCACATCGAAAACCCATGATCACGCTTCAAATTCAACAAGAAGTATGTATTAATCATTTAGTTGTATAAGTAGGTCTTGTGGAGGGGGTGAACTAGGAACTCCAAAATCGTAACTTCTAATCTATATTTCTCATGTTATTCAATGTTAAAGTTATCAAGAAGAAAGCAAACGCATACGCAGGACCCATCGAACACGTTTTCTTTTGCAGTGTTCGAGTTTATTTTATCTTCACTCTCTAAAAGCTTTCACTTAGTCCGATATCCGATCCTCTTTAGACGATAAAAATATAAAAAGAAGCTAATTAGAAGGAGACCACAACCCTACCCTTAATTGATTTTGTAATGCTCGTTTTGTCTATTAACAAATGAAATAATCACATTCTTGGCTCTACATATTTGTGCTTGTTAGGCTAAACCTTATATTTTTGTGTAGTATAACCCAAATAACATAATTTGTATTTGAATGCTCTGCCCGAGTTTTACATAACGATAACTACAATGCATGTGCATTTATCGATATAATAAATTGTACGTGGCATTAAAAAGCACACAAATTTTTTGATACCTCGTAATGGCAGTCCACCCTGTGAAGACAAGGATGACCCAGATGTGGGTCCGACCCATACTAGTGAGGGTGCACAATCTCACATTTTTTGCAAGAGTAGAAAATGCATGGTTTATAAGTAATATTCTCCTCCCTACCTAGTACAACGCGTTTTGAGATAATCTCAAAGATAAACTATATTGACTTTAACAAAAAATAGACAATGTTTGTAATAGAAGAATTGTGTACGTTAGACCTAGTGGTGGCTAACGGGCGGGCTGGCTCGGCAGCCCGCCCGCTCAGCCCGTTACTGTAGCAGTCCGAGCTCGGCTCGGACCGCCACAGTAACCGAGCAGGCTCAGCCCGGGCCCGGTAGACGAGCCGAGTCGAGCCCGAGCACCCGGGCTCGCGAGCCTGGCGGGCTGGCCCGGCGAGCCAGCCCTCCAGCCAGAGCCCGAGCTCGCGACGACGGGGAGTCGGGGACAGGGGATTGAGTCCCGCTCGCGACGATGGGGATAGAGCTCGCGTGAAGGCGAAGCTCTCTGAGCAGGATTGGGCTCGCGACGACGACGACGACTGAGTCCGATTCCCAGCCCGGGCTCGCGATGACGGCGACTGAGGCTACAAAGCTTGGACGAACGATGGAACGACTGCGAAGTGCGAACTGGCTCAGTCTCGAACGACTGCGACGGAAGCTCTCTGAGTAGGACAGGGACTGCGAAGTCGTCGTGCGCCGTCTCGCGAAGTCATTGGAACTGGCTCTGTCGTCGTGCACCGTCTTGGGAAGTCGCCTCTTCTCTCGGTCTCGCGAACTGGACCTGCAATGTTTAGACTTGCAGAGCCAGTTCGTGAGACCGAGACTGCGAAGTCGTCGTGTGCCTCTTCTCTCGGTCTCGCGACCGAGACTCCACTCTCCAGTGGAGTCACTCCACTCAACCAACGGTCTGAAGACCGTTGGCGAGTGGCGATGGCAACGGTCACTAGACCGTTGCCTGTTGGCTGTTGCTCGTCTGAGGGCTCGACTGAGCCTCTCAGCTGTTGGTTGCCATGTTGGGCAACGGTCCAAAGACCGTTGCCCAACGATCCCAACACAGCAACGGTCTCAGACCGTTGCTGTGTATTTCAGCTTCAGGCTGAAATGAGATCAAGCAACGGTCTTGAGACCGTTGCTTGCTTGATCCAACGGTTGGCAAAATATAGGCTATATATACTCCTCATTATCTCTCAAATTTTTCATCCCAACTTTCTCACATTCTCTCAATCTTTTCACCAATTTTTCTCTCAATATCTCAATCTTTCCCTTCATTTCTCAATTGCTTAATCTCTCCATCTTTCTCCCAATTTCAAAGGTATATTTTATTTTTTTAATTTTAGTTTTTTTAATTTAATGTGTATTACAAAATAACTAATTTTTTTTTGCAATTTTTGTAGAACTCGTATTCGGGGAGGAGGTGACACAATTCACAACAATTGCATACTATTGTTGCGTAATTGGTGTGCGGTATCATTTTATTTATTAATTGTTTCGCAGTAGTCAATTTTTTTAATTATGGATCCTCGTGATTTTTTAATTGACACTTTTAATGACACTAACGATGATATTGAGGAAATTAGGGAAGATAATCTCACAATTGCAATTGATCAATCATCGGCACATGCATCCACATCGTCACCTAGAAAAAAAAGAAGTAAAACGTCGAATGTATGGAATAATTTTGAAATGAAAGATATTAAAATTGGTGGAAAAATAGAAAGTAGAGCACAATGTAAATATTGTATTAAACATTATGCATACGTATCCGGTAGTTCTACTAGCACACTTGGTAGGCATTATGCAAAATATCACTCTAACGCGCAAGTGAGAGACCCTACACAAACACTCATAAATGCTAGTGGCAGTGGCAATTTTATGTATTCACATAATAAAATGAGAGAAGGAGTAGCAAAATATATATCACAATCTGAGGCACCTTTATCTATGTTTGATAGCGAGTTATTTGAAAATTTTATGAAAGAGTATATTAATCCTAGTTTTAGACGAGTCCCTAGAAGTACGACGCGAAGTGATATTATTAAAATGTATAATCATATGAAAAATGAATTAATTGAGTTTTTTTTCAAATGCTCCATCTATGTCTATTTGTATTACTTCTGATTTATGGAGTGCACCTAATGCTTTAGGATATATTGTCGTAACTTCTCATTTTATTGATGACTCTTGGCAATTAAATAAAAGAATATTAGGATTTCGTAGTTGTGAATATCCACATAGTGGCGTTACCATTTATAGATATATTGTTGGAATTTTGCAAGAATATGTTATTAGAGTAGAATTTTTAGTATTACGCTAGATAATGCTGCTGCTGCTAACGATGTTGCAATTTTTGAATTTAAAATGTTATTTCAATTAGATACGGCTCATAATACTCTTTTTTATATGAGATGTGTTTGTCATATTTTAAATTTAGTTGTTCGAGATGTCATGTCACATATTTCGCTACATATTGAATCTATTCAATCTGCAATTTCTTTTATTACTTCATCTAATACGCGACAACAAGAATATAAAGAATATTGTAAAGTTGCTCAACTTAAACCAAGAAAATTAAAAACCAATGTAGATACAAGGTGGAATTCGACTTATTTAATGTTAGAAAATGCTAAGCCATATTGGTTAGTTATTTGTGCTTATATTAGTGAAAAAACAAAATGTATTACTCTTGATCATAATAGTTGCGATATTGCTAATTTATTTCTTGATTTTTTAAAACCATTTTATGAAGCTACAAATAAATGTTCAGGAATTTATTATCCCACTACTCATCTTGTTCTCCCACTTTTTATAAAATTAACGGGTACTTTTCAAATATTTAAACAAAGAAACGAATTTTGTGCATTAATTGAAAAAATGGAAAAAAAATTTAAAAAATATTGGCTTAACATACCTCATATTTTTTGTTTTGCATGCATAATGCATCCTAGATTTAAATTAGATGGAGTGCGTATAATGCTTGATAGAATTTATTCTAATTTAGGTATTTCTTCTTCAATTAATGGTGCTCAATTAAGAAATGAAATTGATAATTTATTTTCTTCTTATGAAATTAAATATTCTAATAATCGTTCAATTCCTTCATATGATATGCATGCTAGTTCTACTAGTGGTACTTGTGGTGGAGATCCACAAGATTTTATGTATGATATATTTAAGCAAATAGATAGCAATGTTTGTAAGAGCCTTGAAATTTTAATGATAAATTCCACGTGTAAATTCTTCGCGTTGAAAATCGATCATAGCGTTGAAGTAGACCGAATTTGTCGTGTAGCAGCCACGTATGTAAATTCAGTCATTTGGTCAAGTCCACGTATGCAAATTTGGTCAACGGGTCAAAGTCAGTGAAATTAGATTTTTCCGAGTAAAAAATTGAATTAATAAACGATATTGGACAATCAAAATTGGATCTATAACATCGTTAGATGATGTTTGGATTAAATTGAGAATTTGAATAGCCTATGTGATATATAATGTGTATAATTGATTTATATACATTTATTTGAATTGAGAAAAGAAATTAGGGAATTATTGGATAAATGAAATAAATGAGTTAGAATAATTGAAATAGGAAAGGGGATTGAGAAGAGGGGGGAAAAAATCCCGCCCAAAGCCCTTGAACCAGTAAAGTTCAGGGTTTAAGTTGTTAAAAAAAAAAAAAAAAATTTAGAATCGGGAGAAGAGGAAAACCTAGTTTTCCTCTTCCCCCAAAAATCACTCCCCTGCCGATGGAGAGAAACCGAAGAAGGGAGAAGAGAGGCGCCGGCCGGGCGTTTTTCGCGAACGAGAAGGAGCTGCGTGAGGGCTGACTCCGGCGACGAAGGACGGCGATCGACGAGTCCGTCTGGGTTGCTTCTCGACAGCGGGTGTTGACCGAGAACAGAAGCTCGGCATTCCGAGCCATCCCTCCGGCTGCAAACGACGAACGGCGCTGCGACGATGTCGGTCGTGGACGGTCGACTTCCGAGCAGGCGAAGAACGGCGCCGGTGGCCGCGGGCTTCCGATCCGAGCGACGCCGGCGACGGAACAGCTCAACCCGAGCGTGTTCCTCCGATTCCGGCGAGCGGCGATCTCGGATCCGTGACGGGAGTTCTGAAAATCGAGCCCATTTTTCCGGCTCCGGCAGCGACGAGTTCGGATCGGTGACGGGAGCTCCGAGGCCGAACCTGTTTTTCGATTCCGGCGACGTATTCCGATCTGTTTAGTGGGTGAGGTTTCGATCCGAGTTTTATTCCGGTGTTAAATTAGGGATTTACGATGTCGTTGGTTGATTGGTGGTTTGATTTACAGCGGTCGGTCTAGAGGATTCCGGACGAACAAATCTCCGGCGAGGGCAGCTCCGGATCTGATTCTGGCGAGAACAGAACACTTGGTTTTGTTTTGTTCTGTTGGGTGAGTTGGATATTCTTATTCCGAATTTTTAGTCTTGAATGTGGATTTGTTTATGATTTGGAGTGAATCGTTGTTTTGGTGGATTTTTCTTCTGCCATTTAGGACAGAGTTCGATTTCGTTATGTTGAGGGATTTTAGTTGAAATGCTCATCGATAATGGGTTCTGTTTTTGGTGATAGATCAGAGGCTGTATTTTTTTGTACTCTGTCAATTGGTTGAGTTCTGGTTTCCTCGTGCACTGTCAATGTTGAGATGGAGATATCTGTTGATTTCTGTTTGTTTAAAGTTGTTAGCTGGGTAGAGTTCTATGCACTGTTCTGCTACTGTTTAGGAATTGAGAATTTTCCAGATATATGGGTTGCTAGATTGAGGGACCAAATATCATGGATAGATTTAGTTGTAATTGAAAGTTAGCAATTCAACAAGTATAAACTGCACCTTGGTCCTAATCTCTGTATTGGTTGAAATGGAATCTATCAATGTTAAAGGAATGAGACTTTGGATTTTTAAAGCTGTGTAGGTGTTCCTGATTTGGATTATGAGTTTAAGAAATGTTGTTAGATAAAGTTGGAAACTTTATTGGAAATCTTTGCACGTTGGTTGGGCTCTGTATAGGACCCTCGCTTATTTTTCTAGAATTTAATTATGATATTCTTGCGTTTATACATTTGTCAGGCTTGGTCAATTTCAGCGAGTGAGATACGATTCTTGCGTAATTGGTTGCTCTGGTTGGTAAGGCAGACCGCCGTCGAGGTAGGGATTTCTATACCTCTTGCGTTATATTGCTTCCTATTCCGTTTTCCAAAATGATTATTTTGTGGACTACCACACTTGGAAAATGACGGGGACTGTTCGACAGCACGTCCGTTTTTATTAGTAGTATGTTTTCTCAAGTTTAAATTCCGTACATGGTTGAGATTTATTTTGCCCATGTTGAGGGATGGATCCGCCATCCCCTTTGATACCTTCTGCTGCATGAAGGTTGATTGTTTGACGTGCGAAAATTATAGGTAGGGCATTGGTGACGTGTCCTCAGGTTGAAACTCCTGAAAGTCGTAAACCTCGTATGGGAGGGTGATGACGCCTCATTGGGTCGCAAGCCCCTAAACCTGGCCAGGATTTGTCCCACGGATCAGACGGTTGTCAATCGCTGAGACTTGTTTATCCTAAGTCCACATAAAGCGAGCAACTGTATCCGTTTTATTTGATTATACGATTATACGATTATACGAGTTGTGTCGTGCAGCCAGGTGCGCCGGCAACTCGGGTGACGTACGGAATCTTCGGATCGTCGTCATTATTCCTGCCTCATAAGGTGTTGTCACCGACGGGTGACCACCTCTTCTATGTTGTGTGGCGGGTGAGTCCATGAGTGACCACCCCTTTTCACTGACGACGTTTTCAAATTGGAAAACGATGATGGCCTATTTTACGAGGTATAGCTGTCTATGTATACAGCAAGATTTTTTTAATGAAAGCCTCATCGACGACCCTTGGGTCGGTTTGGTAAAATGATAAAGAGTTTTAAAAGTGATTTCTAAAAATCCATGTACGGTAGAATGAAGCATAACCTTGTTTTCGAAAAATGTATAAAACCAGTTTTGCATGAGGTGCATTTAGTATAGCCATACTTTACTGAGTTAGTCACTCACCCCAAACGACTCCTCCCCCCCAAAACTTCAGGTAAAGGCAAGAGCAGCTGAGGATTAGGAGCTGAAGTGTTCTGTTATTTAAAATTGTGGTGTTTATCATTATTTGGTGAGAATGTTTACATTTGGTCTGTAAACCCTTAAACATAGTTGGTTTTGTATTTGTTGCACAGTACTTGGATTTCATTTTTAATTTATGCACTGTTATCTTCTCGTGATCCCTACTCGGACCTAGGCCTATATTATCTTGGGCCGAATTAAATATTATAAGTCTTCCGCAAAACTCACGCCTTGGGCTGGGTGATCGGGTTCTCTATGAGGATCGGGTCGCCTGACCCGGCGGTTCTGTTAGGCCCGTCTTCGGGTCGTGACAATGTTCATTCTTATAATTCACAAAGAAATGAACTCGATATTTATCTTAACACCTACCATAACATTTCTTGCCCCGATGATTTTGATATTCTGGCTTGGTGGAGAGTCAACTCTATTTCATTTCCTATTCTTTTTAGAATGGCACGTGATCTACTAACACCTCCGGTCTCTACAGTAGCATCGGAGTCTGCTTTTAGTGCAGGTGGACGTGTGTACGATGATAAACGAGGAAGACTTGCACCAGAAATCGTTGAGGCACTCATTTGCATGAAGGATTGGAACGACGCTGTGACGAGTGATCAACAACGAGAAGATGACATAGTTGAAGAATTCAAAAATTTGGATGTCGAAGACTAAATTTTTATTTAAATTTGAAATTGTAATTTTCATTTTCATATATTTTTTTTATCTTGTAAGTTGTGCTTTGAAATTGTAATTTATATTTGAAATTGTAATTTTCATTTTCATTTTGAAATTGTAATAAAAATATTTATTCAATTCAATAAAAATATTTATTCAATTAAATTATTAATTATAGTATTTTTACATTATAATAATAAATATTTATTATAATTTTAAATTGTATAATATTGAAAATAATTTATAATATTTTTATATAAGATATTATTATTTATGTATATTTGGCTCGTTAGGCTCGGCTCGTTAAGGCTCGTTAGGCTCGGCTCGTTAGGCTTGGCTCGCTCGTTAGGCTTAGCTCGTTAGGCTCAGCTCGTTAGGCTCGACTCGTTAGGCTCGGCAGGGTCGTTAGGCTCGGCTCGTTAAGGTCGGCAGGCTCGACGAGCCAGACTTTTTCAGGCTCGGCCGGCTCGGCTCGGCTCGTTAGCCACCTCTAGTTAGACCCGCCCAATTTGTAAAATAGTTTGTACACTGCTTTTTAAATTTTTTTACTAAATTCAAAATAATTACTAAGTACATATTTTGTATTTTTTTTTTAAATCTACAACGTGACAACAAGTAACATAGAGGAGAGATGGTAATAACTGAAATAATAAATTAAAATTTTGATACTTTCTTCACAAATATGAAAATAATATACAGGCTTGTTCTTGAAAATCATGACATTTTTATGTTTTTCGATTGCCGTAGGATAGAACATAGAAACTTGGTTACAACTTTTGCACAAGTGAATAGTTTGGGAAGCTCGTAGAGCTACATACTAACCCATTAAAAATAAAATAATAAAAATTAAACCTATTTTATTTTTAATATATAGTATTATCGAAATTCGAAGGAATTTTCCATATTCAAACGACGAATCATTTTGCTGAAACATTAATCAGATTTGACCTCAGAGATGTTCGTCACGTCACGACATTGTAAGTTATCATTTTTTCCACAGACTCGGTCAGCTCAGACCTGATCTTCAAGGGCAAGTTTGCTCACGAGCCATTTTTTGTTTTTTACACTAATGTTGTGGCGCTCAAGCCTGCCAGATTGTCGAGGCGTTGGCTAAAAATTTCGAGCTGACTGGACGAGTCTGTCAAGGTTGGTCGGGCTCGACCTGGACCTACTTTTATGGGTCGGGCCGAGATGACGACGCAGAGAGAGAGAGAGAGGGATGGTTTTTAAGAGCAGGAATTTATGGTGACCTTGGGTTTGAGACCGCCCGCGTCTTAACCATAATTCTGGTGCCAACGAAGAAACGTCCTCCTTTCATGTGAAACATCTGATGACTAGCTTGCCTTATCACGTCAATTTTGATCGCTGCTGAAGGAAATTATTGAGGAATATCATCTTTCCGACCAAAACAGACATGGGGGCGTACCGAACCGACGATGATTACGATTACTTGTTCAAGGTGGTTTTGATTGGGGACTCCGGCGTAGGCAAATCCAATCTCTTGTCTAGGTTTACTCGCAATGAGTTCAGCCTCGAATCGAAGTCCACCATTGGCGTCGAATTTGCCACCAGAAGCATTCACGTTGACGACAAGATTGTCAAGGCTCAGATTTGGGACACTGCTGGCCAAGAAAGGTTCTGATCTGATCCAATTCGTTCTTTTTCGATTCATTTTTCCAAATCCTATACAATTAGTTTCTTCAAAAACTTGGGAAGACGAGTTTAATTATGGCTACAGTTCCTAAATATGCAATTGGCACCTTGTTGTGGCGGAAAAACTCAGGGAGAGGGGCCCCTGATAGATCGAAAGAAACCATAGGTTGGACCCTGCTTCCTGTAATGGCAATTTCTGACTCAACAAATGGCAAATATTTTGCCCTGACTCAAAAGACATCAAATGGACCCATCCTATGCCTAGTGTCAAGGTCCTACTTCTAAGCTCGAGTTGAGCTGAGTTTTGTGGTCTCCCGAATATCACGTTACTCATTATGTGAGAGTACGTTGTTTAAGACAATTCTTTCATGTGATGATATTGATGAAATTGATATGATGTCTGACAGGTACCGAGCCATAACGAGCGCATACTATCGCGGGGCTGTAGGTGCTCTACTCGTGTACGACGTAACCCGACACATAACGTTCGAGAACATATCGAGATGGCTGAAGGAGCTTCGGGGCCACACAGATGGCAACATCGTAATTATGCTAGTCGGAAACAAGGCAGATCTCCGACATTTGAGAGCTGTAACAACCGAAGACGCCAAGGATTTTGCTGAAGGGGAGAACACGTTCTTTATGGAAACATCAGCCCTTGAATCCCTCAACGTTGAAAATGCTTTTGCTCAAGTTTTAACTCAGATTTATCGGGTTGTCAGCCGAAAAGCTCTCGATATCAGTGATGATCCGGCAGCTTTGCCGAAGGGTCGGACTATCGACGTGGGGATGAAGGATGATGTCTCGGCCGTGAAGAAAGTCGGGTGTTGCTCAGCTTGAATGTCACCTCCATCTCTAGTTACTTACAATACTTAAACTAATTGCATAGATAATGTTATTTGATGTGCCAATGTTGATTAATAAAAATAATGAGGAATGATGAACAGAATGAAAGGTGTTTAGCTTTGATGCTTGTGCATTTTTATTTAATGATGATATGTGAAGCAATGATTCAAATTGTCTAAAGTTCCAATTTTTTTAAAGTAAGTTTAATGTTGCCATAGCTTTTTTGGAGGTTGTACTTTTAATATACTCACGGGTGTAAAAAATTACGATTATTTGTAAATTAAATTTCAAAGTGATTTATCAATTTGATTATTGGACAAGTTAGGATATTTAATTATTAAATTATATTAAAATGAAAAGTGATAAATAATAAAACAATACTATATGTCAAAGACAAGTAAACCACTGAATAATTTTTGCTAACAACTTAAAGACTGAACTATGATAAATAGATAGAACAAATATTGCGATTATATTTTTCGTTAAAAAACGTTCGCGTCCCGCTGCGAAACATTGTCTTTTTGCTAAACAAATTTAAAATATTACTTTCTGCGAATGATTACTTTTCACTGCAGAAAGACAACGTTTCACAGTAGAACAATAATATTTCACCAGCGGAAATATTACGTTCCGTTGCGGAAAGTGAGACATTAGTGATGAGCATTGGAGAAGTTGAGACATTGGTAATGAGCACTGGGAAAATACTACTTTCCGCTGCGAAAAGTGTGACATTGGTGATTAGCACTGAACGAAGATGATTGATCAGGAAGAAAAAAGAGAAGATGGTGATAAGACCTGGACGACAACGATGGACCATGAGAGTCATGCCAACGTTCAACAACGTTTTCAGAAAATAAAAAATGTGGGACTTGTTTTCGACGACGAGAAGACCACCCAAGCTTCATAGCATCGTCTTCGCAGTAAAATTGCTTTAATTATTGTGATTTTAATATAAAACTGAGGTAAAATTAGAGTATTATTATTCAGTAGTTGACTTATTATTAATCCCATAGTAAAATGGTTATTTTGTTAATTTCCTATAAAGAAATATGAACAAGTGTGTAGTTTAGCATCATTATTTGAAAATTTAGGGATTAAAATTGAAAATATATTTATTTTATAACTAGTTTCACGTTATTATCAAAAAATTCAAAAGTGTTAGAGATTTAAAAAAACATAGAGTAATTATCAATATTAACTCTAAAGTATAAAATTATTTTTAATTTACACCTTGAACTTTTATTGTTTTTATCTAACTCCTCAAAGTTTGAGGCGTTAACAACAGATACACTCATTGTTAAGGGATCCGTTAAATGACGGATACCAACACTTCTGTGACCACATGTCATTCTAAAATTAAATATTTACACTTTGAAGACGAAGCAGTGCCATAAACTGTGTAGGTATTGAAGAAAGAAAAATATCTGTTTTGAAGTAAATTTTTTTTCGTAGCAGGTAGATCGTCTTTTCACAACAGATTCTTACATGAAGTAGTTGTAGTAAAAAACTTTCTTTCTGCAGCGAAAGACAAGTATTAACTGCGAAAAATATAATTTTCGCAGATAATATCTGTCATTTAATAAATCTTCTAACAATGAGAGTGTCTGTTGCTAACATTTTTAATTTTAAAATGTTAAATAATAAAAATAAAAATTTAAGATACGAGTTAAAAAGATTTAGTAGCTGCTCAATATATATATATATTATTATTTGTTGTTACCAAACTCTAAATAAACATTTTTACTCTTTAAAATTAATCTAAAATGCAGCCTTGAATTAAATGTGTAGGTGATGGGATGTTCCTCACTGCAACTGCATGTATTCTCCACAAAAAATGGCGAAAGACGTTGAGCTGGAATTCTGAATGGATAGAGCTTTGGACAAAATCAACTGAACTACAATCACACTTTGTTTCACGAACGAAAAAGGGGAAGAAAGAAAGAACTGGTAGAGCAAAACAAACTCACCGCCGACTGAAAACCGTCGAATCTCGCCGACGGGGTCCCTGAGAATCAGAAGAAGTAGAAAGGGAAGTAGAATCAGAGGATCGGAGCCATTGATTATCCAACCGAGAGAAAGAAACCTCAAGTAGAACGGCAGTGCCACGTGAACTGTGGATACCGACGATTGTACTGCATAATCGGAAACTTCCATTGATCGCGAAAGAGTAGCCGGGTCTGGATTTCTTTTTAGTCCTATCTGTTACAAAATTTTCCTTTCATATGAATCCAGCCTTGATGATTTGATGCACTTTAATTGCGTCTGGGTTAGAATTTGTTCATAGACTCTTGTAGTGAAATGAACATATATGATATGACTGAATGTAAAGTAATTGATTCAGGCTGACAATTCGAATCTTGGCTGTGCTTACATGGAACATTACAGCATCGACTTTCTTGGCAACCATATGTTTAACTTTTGATAATTAATGGCGTCAAAAAAATTAAGATTTTACAGCAAAAGACAAGTATTCGTAATAAAAATTATCTTTTTTTACTTCAAATACTTGTTTTCTATTGTATAAAGTAAGTTTTTGACTATAACTATTTCATATATGGATCTGTTTATAGAATGACGATTTGTTTATTGTGTTAAAAAAATATAAATTTTTTAAAAAAATGTTACTATGATATTTGATTTATATTTGTTTCACATAATTAAGCATTTTATAACAACAATGATTTTGTGTTAGTTTTGTCGCTCATTTGATAGTTTAGTGTATTTTTTGTTAATTCTTAATTACTGCAAAAAACAATTAAAACCACGGTTTATTAGGATTTGAGTTGAACGGCCTTGGTAAGGAGCGTGGGACGAGAGAAGGGCACATAGCTAAGCCTACGCGCCTAATGTCGAGTGGACATGTACTTTTAGTCTGACCTTCGTCATCGCTAACCTTTTTATGGAAAACAGTTCGACATTTGCTTTAGGGCTATTTTTAATGGACACCGGGTACCAAAGGGGCGTTTTCATCGGCCAGCTTCTGTATACCGCCGTTAATCAGAGAAAAAAAAAAATCTCAGTATCTCGCTTCCGCTGCATTCCGTCGCGAAAGCAAACAACGGTCGGAAGATTCTCCGTCTCCGGTCGAAAACCAACAGGTTGCTGGGGAAATCGAAAATCTACAATTCAATTTTAAGAGACAGAAAACTAGCAGGACCCGTCTGGAAACGTCAAAATATCCCGTACGCCGACATTCCGGGAAGCACTCAGGTCCAACTAAAGTGGTTCTGTACTTCACCGGAGCTACATTCTTTATACCTTCGGTGGCCATGCAGTTACAGTGTAAGAAGAAAGCTCTTTCTTTTTCTTGTTTGGATGGTCAGAAAGTGGAGGAGAATCATATATTTTTAAATCCCCCTTTTTTTTTTCAGGGAAATCATGCATGCGATGTGGAAGCCACAGAAATTCAAGCTCGTATACTCGATTGCCACTCTTTACGTCCTCACTCTAACACTCCCGTCAGCCTCTGCAGTTTACTGGGCATTTGGCGACTTGCTTTAGACCCATTCAAACGCTCTCTCTTTGCTCCCAAGAACTGGGTTTAGAGACACCGCCGTCGTCCTCATGCTTATTCATCAGGTTAGTGTTGGATTTCTGGCTTATTTTTTGACCATTTTGAGGATGAATTTAGGTACTTTTTGGTGGGTTTTATTTTCAGTTCATAACATTTGGATTTGCCTGCACGCCTCTGTACTTTGTGTAGGAGAAATTCATCGGAGATCACGAGACGAGGAGTGTGTTCAAGAGAGCTCTTGCGAGGCTTCCTGTGGTTGTTCCGATTTGGTTTTTTGACTATTATTTTCCCATTTTTTGGGCCTCTTAATTCCACTGTTGGTTCTCTTCTGGTCAGCTTCACCGTCTACATCATTCCTGCTTTGGCTCACATGATCACCTTCGCTTCCCCATCTGCTAGAGAGGTTCTTCCATTCTCTTAACATTTTCAAGTTTCTTCAAATTAGCTATTATTTCAGTTCAATTCTGACCCATTGTTTCCATTCGCATCTGCCAAAACGAGTGCAAGAGACAAGTATGATCAGAGCGGAACGTCACTCGCCTGGAAAAACAAGAAGAAAAGCCTCAAGAACTGACGACGGAGAAGGAGACTCTGATCTCAGGTTGAGGAAAATATGGTAATGAGTCTAATTAATGGTAGTAAATATGAGTCAATCAGTGAGATTTTTCTTTCTCAAATTAACGGCAATGAACAGAAAGTACACAGAAGGTGGCTGATGAAAACTTGCCATGGTACAAGGTGTTCATTACAAATTTTAAAACTATAAGGTCTTAGATAAAAAGGTCTTCATATAAGAAGATTAAATATTAAACGTAATAAATATTTTGTTTATTTTAATGTTTATGTTTTTGATTAATTGGATCTTAGCTTCTTCTTTCTCCTTCCATTAATGTTGTATTTTTTATTTTATGCTGTCACGTTGGTTTTTCAATTTCATAAAAGTGAATTATGGGTCACAAAGTGTCAATCAGGAACAACAATTAGAGACCCACTTGGTTTTTTCATGTCTTTTTTTTCTTCTCATTTTTACGTGGTCTTAACTCATAAATTTGTGTAGGTATTGCAATCAAGAAGAGTATGGTGAAACAAGGCTAAATTTAGGTTTAATTAATAAAATTTTGATTTAGCCACAGAATTAGGAGTGAATCAAATCATAATTTTTAAGAATTACAAAGGCTTGAAAAATAATCTCAAAATTAAAATTGAAGTTTGACTATGAAAAAAGGTCAACTTATGTATATAAAGGTGAGGGATTGGGAAACTAGGGAGAGATCAAGGAGAGAATTGAGGAATTGGTCCAAGATTTTCCCATTAGCGCCATTGATCTTCCTTCTCACCTCTTCTGTTGTGTTCTTGATGTTCAACTCCTTGTATGTACTTTCCATACGTTTCTTCATTTCTGTGCCTGGGCAGTTAGGCTTTAGATTACCATCTGGCTTTTGGGTTCGGCCTGATTTCCCACAAACTTTCCGGAATTGCAATGTTATTTTGAACCCACTTTCATATGCAGAGTTTAATTGTTAAGAGAATACTTTTTTTTTTTTATATTGGGAATGAATTAGAAAAATGAACAATTTCTTATGGATTCAAGAAATGTTTGGAACAGGCAGAGGCGGGTACTGATGAGGTTTGCGCTCGAGTTTATCTAATTCCTGAAACTCAGGTAAGCATTGTTCTAAGCTGTCTGCTTTTGACTTGAGCAGTTCCATTTCAGTCATCTTTTGTGTAGATAGACATATTGTTGGTTAAAGAAAGCCTAGTATCTTCCTCCTTCCACCTCCCATTCTTCTGAAGAAGCATCTGTAACTGCTGTTTTTCCAAAATGATGGTTCTTCCTGTGCTTGTCTATGAGCAGGAGACAATTTTAGTGGGAGAACATGAGTCCGAAGATGTGGATGAAAGCAAATAACAATAAGGGCATGAAATAATTGTCGAAGAAGAGCAAAGTGAACATCATTTTCCTTTTTTCGAAGGTATCATACTCTCCAACTATCTACATTCATTTCGCTTGATTACTTAGTTACTATAAATTGCAAATTTATTACTGATTCTTAAAATTTAAATGTCAATCCTTGAATTTATGTACTTAGTTTTTTAATTTCATGGTTGGCTTATTCCTGCGAAGATTTGTTGAAGTTCAATATCAAAATGACTTGACCACAATATCACTTTGAGTTTTTGTAATTTTGGGGTGAGCTACTTATTTAACATTTCATATATAAGTTATATAATATAACTAGTACAAAAATCTTTTTGGGTAAAAATTGAAAGGAAAATCGTTCAAGTCTCCGAACAAAGTAAACGTTATTCTACAACTCGGTGGAGATCAAAATATTATATTTACACACAACTTATTTGCTTTGATACCTTATGATATAAATTATCATCGATCTGAAAAGATTATTTAATTGGCAAGACATTTAGAATGATAATTTGACATTATCTTTTAACGCCTTTTCAACTACCTTGTATAGATATACTTGGATTATTGTTGTGTTTTTCGTTAAAGATTTATGTATTTCTACTTTTTTGTTGCGGGTTTTGCTTTCACCTTACAGATCATAATAACCATGTTGATGGAAAAAGTAATGTCATGTAGGAGAATTAAAGGAAACTTATATTAATTTCTATGTTCCAATGTATAAAGCTGAATTAAAAGAAGACTGGTGGAAAGCAAAAGCACTAATAGCAAAGAAACTAGATCTCAACACAACGAGTTTAACAATCCATGGGAAACGACTCATCATCTTGCAGCTGGAGCGAAACATTTTAACTTCATTGAAAAGATGGTAGGTTCGTTGAATAAAGGAAAACTTGAAGTTCGTGACCAAAAAGGAAACACTCCCTTTGTGTTTTGCTATCGGCGTTTGGTCCAAACACATCCTTCAGTTTCTGGTGAAAAAGAATGAAAAGCTGTCATTGATGCATGGTGGTAAAGATGTGATGCCTCTTTACCTAACATCTTTATATGGGGATAGAGATACTATCTGCTATTTGAGCGATAAATCTGGGTAAATTCTTACATAGAGAAATTTGAAATTGATATTTTTTACCCATCTTAACAATGGTTTATTCGGACTCTCTCTCTCACTTTCTCTTACATGTTTTTGAAAATATAATACCCAGATTTGGCTTTGAATATGCTTCAGAAAATGGAAACCTAGCTCTTGCTCGAGACGATGTAGGTGAGTGTGACGGTGTAGATGAGGAAACAACACTCCATTTATTTGCTCGAAAGCCTAGAGCTTTTGCTAGCCGAAATCCACGACAAGGTTAGTTTTTTTTTTTTTGAAATCTTACCTGCTATGCTCGCACTATAACTATGATCAGGGCTATCAATGTTTTAATGTTTTTGAAGAAATAAACAACTAGCTCTTAATAATTAAGCTCACGTCTTGGTGATATTTCATTTGATCAAGGCTCTCTAGCAAATTGATTCTAAAATTATGTCGATGTTACATGATACACACAAAATCTAGTCAATAAAACTTTATAATTAAACTTGGACTAATTTGAAGTTTCATATTCGCAGCTGTAGCTCAGAATGGAAGATGGGTACAGACTGAAGTTGTTGAACGAGCTAAAAAGTTGTGAAACTTGATTTTGCAACAAAATAGCCCCGTAAACAACCTCTTCTATTCTCGGCAGTAAAGCATGAAAACTTTGAGTTCATTTTCATCCTAATTAGCTTGTATCCGCAGCTAATATGGGAAACAAATGAACACAATCACACACCATTATCCATGTTGCAGCATTGAATCGCCAAACTGACATTCTCAATTTCAATCATTAGATAGGCGCCCTTAAGGATGTTATAATTTCCTACATCGACGATAAGGGTAACAACATTTTGCATTTGGTTGCCAACATTTTGCATTTGACCACGCATTAATGGCAGCTTTTCCATCTTTTTCACTAGAAGCTGTGTTTGGACCCAGTGTTGGCAGCAAAACACAAGGGAACGTTTCCTTTTTGGTCACGAACTTCAAGTTCTCCTTAATTCAACGAACTTACCATCTTTTCAACGAAGTTAAAATGCTTTGCTCTAGCCGCAAGATGAAGAGCAGTCTCCCCCTGGATTGTTAAACTCGTTGTTTTGAGATCTGGTTTCTCTACTATTAGTGCTTTTGCTTTCCACCAGTCTCCTTTTAAGGCAACTTTATACATTGGAACATAGAAATTAATGTAAGTCTCTCTTGACTCTCTCACTTGACATTACTTCTTCCATCAATAGAGTTATTATAATTTGCAAGGTGAAAGGAAAACCCACAACAGAAAAGTAGAAACACAAATCCTTTAGGAAAAACACAACAATAATCAAAGTATATGTCTATTCAATGTAGTTGAAAAGACCTTAAGAGATAATGTAAATTATCATTCTAAATGTCTTGTCCATAAGATAATCTTTTGAGATAGATGATAATTTATATCATAAGGTATCAAAGCAAATAAGTTATGCATGTAAATTATCATCGTTTGGAAAAGATTATCTAATTGGCAAGACATTTAGAATGATAATTTGACATTATCTTTTATCGTCTTTTTCACTACCTCGAATAGATAGACTTGGATTATTGTTGTGTTTTTTGTTAAGGATTTATGTGTTTCTACTTTTCTGTTGCTGGTTTTGTTTTCATCTTATAGATTATAATGACTCCTTATTAATGGAAGAAGTAATGTTATGTAGGAAAATCAAGGGAGACTTACATTAATTTCTATGTTTCATTGTATAAAGCAACCCTAAAAGGATACTGGTGGAAAGCAAAAGCATTAATGGCAAAGAAACTAGATCTCAAAATAGTGAGTTTAACAATCCACGGGGAGACGGCTCTTCATCTTGCAGCTAGAGCAAAGCATTTTAACTTCGTTGAAAAGATAGTAGGTTCGTTGAACAAAAGAGAACTTGAAGTTCGTGACCAAAAGGGAAACATTCCCTTGTGTTTTGCTACCGACATTGGGTCCAAACACAGCTTCTGGTGAAAAAGAATCAAAAGCTGTCATTGATGTTTGGTCAAACATGCAAACAAACATCCTTAAAGGCAGCTACATGCAAAATGTTGTTACCCTTATCGTCGATGTAGGAAATTATAACATCCTTAAAGACACCTATCTTATGGATTAAATTGAAAATTTCGGCTTGGCAATTCAACCCTGCAATATGGATAATGGTATGATTGTGTTCATTTGTTTCCCATATTAGCTATGAATGCAAGCTAATTATGATGGAAATGAACTCAAGTTTCCATGCTCTACTGCTGAGAATAAAAGGGGTGGTTTACTGATTAGTTCCATCACCGTTGAGTGATCTTGTTGCAAAACCAAGTTCCACAACTTTTTAGCTGGTTCAACAACTTTAGTCTGTACTCATCTTTTGTTCTGAGTTACACTGCAAATATGAAATGTCAGTTTAGTCCAAGTTTAATTATAAAGTTTTATTAACTAGATTTTGTGTGTATCATGCAACATCGACATAATTTTAGAATTAATTTGTTGGCGAGCCTTGATCAAATAATATATCACCGAGACATGAGCATAGTTAGTAAGAGTTAGTTGTTTATTTCTTCAAAAACTTTAATAGCCCTAATCATAGTTATAGTGCAAGCATAGCAGGTAAGATTTCACAAAAAAAAAATACTAACCTTGTGGATTTCGACTCGCAAAAGCTCAATGGAAAGTTGTTTCCTCATCTACACAGTCCCGAGCAAGAGTTAGGTTTCCAATTTCTTAAAGCATATTCAAAGCTAAATCAGGGCATTATCTTTTCAAAAACTTGTCAGAGATAGAAAGAGACCAAATAAACTATTGTTAAGATTGGTAAAAGATATAAATTTTAAATCTCTCTTTATAAGAATTGATCCAGATTTGTCGCTCAAATAGCAGATAGTATCTCTATCCCCAGATAAAGTTGGCTTGTAAAGAGATGTCATATCTTTACATACATCTTTTCATTCCTTTTTACTAGAAGCTAAACAATGTGTTTGGACCCAGTGCGGGCAGCAAAACACAAGGGAGTGTTTCTATTTTGGTCACGAAATTCAAGTTCTCCTTTGTTCAACGAACCTACCATTTTTTCAACGAAGTTAAAATGCTTCGCTCCAGTTGCAAGATGAAGAGTCATCTTCTTATGGATTGTTAAACTCGTTGTTTTGAGATCTGGTTTCTCTGCTATTAGTGCTTTTACTTTCCATTAATTTCCTTTTAAGGCAGCTTTATACATTGGAACATAGAAATTAATGTAAGTCTCCCTTGATTCTCCTTCATGACATTGCTTCTTCTATCAATAAGGTCATTATAATCTGTAAGGTGGAAGTAAAACCAGCAACAAAAAAGTACAAATACATAAATCCTTAACAAAAGACAACAATAATCCAAATATATATATTCGAGTTAGTTGAAAAAACGTTAAAAGATAATGCCAAATTATCATTCTAAATGTTTTGCCAATTAGATAATCTTTTTAAATCGATGATAATTTATATCATAAGGTATCAAAGTAATAAGTTGTACATGTAAATATAATATTTTGATCTCCTCCAAGTTGTAGAATACTGTCTACTTTGTTAGGAGACTTGAACGATTTTCCTTTCAATTTTTTTACTCAAAAAAATTGTGTACTAGTAGCTCACCTCGAAATCACAAAAACTCAAAGTGATATTGTGGTCACATCACTTTGATATTGAATTTCAACAAATCTTTACAAGAATAGACCAACCATAAAATTAAAAAACTAAGTACATAAATTCAAGAATTGACATTTAAATTTTAAGGGTTAGTATTAAATTTACAATTTATAGTAACTAAGTAATCAAGCGAAATGAATGTTAGATAGTTGAAAAGTATGATACCTTTAAAAAATGGGAAATGATGTTCATTTTGCTCTTCTTCAACAGTTATTTCATGATGTTGGACTTCGATTTTTGGTTTATCTTCTATCTTTAATTGCTCTAACATTGAATTTGCGGGTGCAGCCAGATCAGATAAATAAATTAATAAATAAATATTTTAGGCATGTCAGATTAACCACATAAAATATATGTAAAGAAGAAACAAAACGAGTTTATGGCTAGATATCTATGGCTATAATTTAGTAACCACAAATATAGTGTTTGTTCTGCAAACCCGCCATGCATGTCAGTAATGGAGAAGAAGATAGCAGAGTGTGGGAAAGAAACTTGAAGATGGAACTGCAAGGCGACAAACCAGTGTTTTCTTTGCCCCAGCATTCGGACCAAAAATTTTGATTTTCTTGATAAATAGGAAGTGGGAGGGGTGTTTGGGGTTTCAAATTACTAAATTTTTTATATTTTCATGCTCTGAGTTTCTGAGCAGAATGGAAGTCATTGAAGATTTGTCGAATTCTGAATCAGGGTTCAATATTGAGGATATTGTTAAAGATTTCATGGCCAGGTAATCGGAATTTTAACCTCTTTCCTGACCTCTCTGCGTGCGTTTTTTTGTGTAGATTTAGTGTACCTTACTATGACAGGATTAAACGAACCATCATTTGAAAATTTTGTGAATATTCAAGATAAAGTAATTCAATCCCATGTTCGGACTGTTCTGTACAGCCTCACGATAGAATTAGGGTTCAGTGTTATGGTTTTTCCAGACAAAACCATTCCATTTCATAATCCAGTCAACACACAGCAAAATATATGCTAGAAATTAAGTTTGCAAGTAGAAGATGATAGAAGTTAAGGGAAGAGAGAATTGAGAGAGGGAGCAAAATAGGAGGAAATCCAAAGACAGAATGGGGAAGAAGGAGAGAGATACAAGGAAAAAGAACTAACGAAAGAGAAGATGCAGAAGAGGGGAGGGGAAGAAATTAGGAAAAGAGAAAGCCTGTAGAGAGTTGGGGAGGAAGAGCTAGTCTACGTCAAAACTACCATTCCTTTCCTACAATCTTTGCTAAATAACATTTACCACATAGGCATGCCTATCTACGAAATGAAACGACACTGTTGCTATGTTTATACTTCAAAACGCAAAAGTATTCCTTTTTATCCTTTCAATTGGAAAGAGATAACAAAGACTTGGTATGTTTTCTTTTATCTTGGAGAATTATTATTACCTTGTATTTGTGGCTCATTAATGCGAAAGAAATAGTTGTTCTTAAGAAAGGAAAAGGGAGGAAGATTTTCTGTCATGTTAACTTATTCTAAAACTCTCTTTGATGGAAGCTTGTTTTGGCACTATCTGTTTCTAATTCTAGTCCATCCTTTAAGCCACATATTGCTGGCAGCTTTTCTTTGAATTTTTATATTCTAGCTGATTTATCTGAGAAATGTTCTGTTTCATTAATGTATTAGAGTTACAAAATTTGAGGAGCTGGCCACTGTGGGAAGTAAGTTACTTTCTGGCTTCCAGCAAGGGCTAAGGTACCGATGACAAATTTATGTTTCGAGTTAGTTTTAAGGTGAATAGTTTCCTTGTTTTCTCACTTTGATCTTCCTCTAATTCAATGAAGAGCTTCTTCGGCGACCTGCAATTGACAGGACATCTAAGTTGATTGAAAGTGTCATTCAAGCTAATGAAACTGAGAGACTTAAGCTCTATTTTGAAGCCGGCTGCATTAAAAGTCATGACGCCGTCCTAAATGTAAACAAGTGTGAGTACATCCTTTTGCTTTTGATTTTAGCTCGTAGTTTTTGTATTTTTGCGCCATGGCTCAAATGAGGATAAGTTCTCTCTCTGACTCTTTTTGGGGTTTTTTTTTAGTTCATTTTATGTTGCAAGTACCCAAATTCTACATTTATTTCTTTTGTGTACATCTTACAGTGGATAATCCACTACTTGCTTTACGAATGACATTTGAAAGTTCTGTTATAAAGTTAATCCACAACCTTTCCTTTTTCTGCGCTCTTCAAAAAATTTTGTCTGACTCTGTTTCTTTATTTTCTTTTGGTTTAAATGTGCATGCAGAAGTGCATCTGTGCCAAATAGGACTTAGTGATCATTTAAATAAAGGTATAGTCAACTCCCTGAAATTATATTATTCTTTCAAATACTTCAAGTGATGAAAGACTTAATTTCAACTCTTTACTGCATTTTTTTATTTGATATTTTTTCCTAGTAAAAATTAATACTTCGTTTTTACTGGGAGAGTATGATTCATTCTTCGCTGTTGGTTCGAGCTTATATTTTTTTTAGTAGCGAGTCAAGCAGCAAATGTTTGTCAGTTATTATTATTAGGTTTTAAGCCATGTTTTGTCGGCGTGGAGAGATTTCTCGTCTCTGTCAGAACAATCAGTTAGGCTGACTTTTATGATTGCCTCTTTCTGTCTGAAGAATCAATTGGTCTGACTTTTAGGATTGCATGTTGTAGTTTAGTTCTTTTACTTGATGCTTGAGAATTCAAAATTTTCATGGACAGCTACAAGCATAATTAATGATCTCAAAAGCTTATTGGAGGATGTGAATACTGTAATACAGACAAAAAATGAAATTCTGGCATCCTCGGATAAGAATATCAGTGATGATTTCAATGACCAAGAAACTACGCACGGCGAGGTAGACCATTTTATTTAACAAATCTTTGGAAGTTTTTTTTGTTTATATTTTTCAGAACTAAGTAATTATGTCTAAGAGTCGGATATTTCATTGAATGCCTTCTTCTGAGTTGTTCTTCCTGGTAGAAGAGTAAAGGTTGATTTTGTACTTTTGGAATGCTAACACTTCCTTCTACTATGTTGATATCCACCACTCTCCCCTGAGTTCTTAGGCAGTCCACGAGTTAACAAGTTTCTTCGACTTGATTACATTTGAAGTTGAGTTTCTCTTTGAATCAAACCAGTATGCTGACATTGAAGTTGAAATGAAGTTTGTTAGAATGAGATTTTCCAGTTTTCAGCTAAATTTTGGCCTTGAGTTTTATAGCATGTAACGCATATATATTTTTTGTAATAACAACTTAAATGAAACTAGAAGCTCAAGAAAATCTTTCTTTATAGGCGGAGATTAGATCAAGTCATGAGAAAGCTGATATTAGTGGGTATGCATCATTAATGGCAGTCATTTACTGCAAGATTATATGATGCAGGTACCATTTCTAAACTTTTTTATTCTCCAAATTGAGCGCAGATGGTTCAAGCTTTGTAATGTTGCAGGAGAAGATTGTTAATGCTTTGACCAAAGTGGACAATTTTATACTTGAAAAACCAGAGTAATTATAATTTTTCTTCTCTATCAAGCAAATAAATTTGGAACTGATATGTATTTGAACTTCTTTCTTGCCTCATTCTCAATCCTCTAGGGCAATTTCTTCTCATCTTTACTACAAACAGGGAGCTAGCCAAGTGCTAACTATACATAACAAATTTGGCCAACGTTCAACAGACTCTCATCAGGCACATAGAAAATGACACTATTGTCTCTGCAAATCTTCCTATGAAAAGCATAAATATAATCAACAGCTATCTTCTTGTACAGCCTCGAGTCTCTCCTTGCTCTCATCACTGTGTTTCCAAGAATGTGCACCACCCCTGCAGCTCTCGAACTGTTCAAGAACTCTAGCTTATCGCCACACTAATATCATGGTCAGAATCATGAGCAATGTCGTTACGAGCATTACAATTACGACGGCTGTCCCTGAAAGACGAGAGAAAAAAAATGGAACTTTATCAGAAAGTTTCCAGAGAAGCTTAAACGAAAAATCTGTCTCAGATAGTTTTCAAAAGAATATGCTCATGAAGACCAAGCCTTGGCACGGAGTTTAGATATACTTACGCGGTAATTGAAATAACAACATCGAAAGAAAATGAACTTACCATAAGCATTTCCAATTTGACTTTGATTTTTGAATCCAGCCGTCACAGCGATGCAAAGAATCATGAGAATCCAATTAATATCGGGAATACACATCTGCCCGAGTCTTCGAAGTGTGGACGACTTTCACTCTCGGAAAACAACCAAGGGCAAGAGCCTGTTTAATTATCAAAAAAGTGGCAGATATGGTCGCCTGACTGGCAACAATAGCAGCTGCTGTTGCTACCGCGAATATTGGCCAGTATATACTCTCTGCAAAAAGAAATTATTTGCTCATATGATTGAAATATTTCATGACCACTAATAAAAAAAAAAAGGATCGAAAGGGAACCTGGAATAGACCGATAAAAGATGTCTTTAACATGCTCCTTGTGTTTCATAAGATATGCAGCTTGTCCGGAGTAAGCAGAAAGAAGACTAGGGAATACCACCAAGGTAAATGCAATTTGTATAGCCGATACTGGAAAGTGGGCCGGGTCGGCAAAGAGTAAATTTTGAATTCAAGTTTCTGTTCACTTGATTCTTGGATTTTAAATTTTGGATTAATGAATGGAAAAATTGTAACTTTCGTGTGAAAACAAATTGTGTCATATTTGGAAAGTTTTAGTTGATTAAAGTTGGAGTTTTATCGGAAGAATTGGAGTTTTCAATTTGTCTTGTTCATCAAGATTTGTTGGGTCCATTTTTTGCCATGGTATGGTATATTTAAACTACAGGTTATACATTTTTTTAATGTCATTTTGGACTTTTAACCCAATTGTCTTAAGGTTGATTTGATGTTGTTTTTGGAACTAGTTGAGGCCTTGACTCGATTGTTCTCAACTAATTGGCAGGACATTTAGAATGATAATTTGACATTATCTCTTAAAGTCTTTTCAACTACCGGAATAAATATACTTGGATTATTATTATGATTTTCATTAAGGATTTATATGTTTCTACTTTTTTGTTGCGGTTTTTGCTTCCACCTTACAGATTATAATGATCATATTGATGGAAGAAGTAATATCATGTAGGAAAATTAATGGAGACTTACATTAATTTCTATGTTCCAATGTATAAAGCTACCTTAAAAGCAGACTGCTGGAAAACAAAAGCACTAATGGCAGAGAAACTAGATCTCAAAACAACGAGTTTAACAATCCATGGCGAGATGACTCTTCATCTTGCAACTGGAGCGAAGCATTTTAACTTTATTGAAAAGATGGTAGGTTCATTGAACAAAGGAGAACTTATAATTCGTGACCAAAAAGAAAACACTCCATTGTGTTTTGCTGCCAGTGCTGGGTCCAAACACATCGTTCATCTTCTGGTGAAAAAGAATGAAAAGTTGTCATTGATGCGTGGTGGTAAAGATATGGCGCCTCTTTACCAAACATCTTTATCTAGGAATAGAGATACTATATGCTACTTAAACGATAAATCTGGATCAATTCTTACATAGAAATTTAAATTTTATATTTTTTTTACCCATTTTAACAATGGTTTCTTGGGCCTCTCTCTCTCTCTCTTTCTCTTTTGAAAATATAATGCCCATATTTAGTTTTGAATATGCTTCAAGAAAATGGAAACCTAGCTCTTACTCGGGACGATAAAGATGAGGAAACAACACTCCATTTTTTAGTTTGAAAGCCTAGAGCTTTTGCTAGCCGAAATCCACGACAAGGTTAGCATTTTTTTTTAAATCTTACCTGCTATGCTCGCACTACAACTATGATCAATGTTTTAAAGAAATAAACAACTAGCTCTTAATAAGTAAGTTCACATCTCGATGATATTTCATTTGATCAAGGTTTGCCAGCAAATTAATTCTAAAATTATGTCGATATTACATGATACACACAAATCTAGTGAATAAAACTTTATAATTAAACTTGGACTAAACTGACATTTCATATTTGCAGTTGTAGCTTAAAACGAAAGATAGGTACAAACTGAAGTTGTTGAACTAGCTAAAAAGTTGTGGAACTTGGTTTTGCAACATGATCACTCAACGGTGATGGAATTAATCAATAAACCACCTCTTCTATTCTCGGCAGTAGAGCATGGAAACTTTGAGTTTATTTCCATCCTAATTAGCTCGCATCCGCAGTTAATAGGGGAAACAAATGAACACAATCACACCATTATCTATGTTGCAGTGTTGAATCGCCAAGACAAAATCTACACTTTAATCCATGAGATAGGCTCCCTTAAGGATGTTATAATTTTCTACATCGACGATAAGGGTAACAACATTTAGCATTTGGCTCCCAACGTGTTGTTTGCATTTGACCACGCATCAATGACATTTTTTCATTTTTTTTACCAGAAGCTGAACGATGTGTTTAGACCCAGCGCCGAAAGCAAAACACAAGGGAGTCTTTCCTTTTTGGTCACGAACTTCAAGTTTTCCTTTGTTCAACGAACCTACCATCTTTTCAGTGAAGTGAAAATGCTTCGCTCCAGCTGCAAGATGAAGAGTCATCTCCCCATGGATTGTTAAACTCGCTATCTTGAGATCTAGTTTCTTTGCTATTCGTGCTTTTGCTTTCCACAATCTTCTTTTAAAGCAGCTTTATAAATTGAAACATAGAAATTAATGTATGTCTCCCTTGATTCTCCTACATGACATTATTTCTTCCATCAATAATGTCATTGCAATCTGTAAGATGAAAGTAAAACCCGCAACAAAAAAGTAGAAACACATAAATCCTTAATGAAAAACACAACAATAATATAAGTATATTTATTCGATGTAGTTGAAAAGACATTAAGAGATAATGTCAAATTATCCTTTTAAATGTCTTGCCAATTAAATAACACAAGGTATAAGGATTTATTACTACTTTTACAAATTATTTAGAAGAGTTTTATGATGAAATATGATATAGATTACAATAAGAAATAGATTCAGAATTAAAAGGGTATGATAGACAAGAAAATTTAGCATTAAAATGATTCATAGTTAGATTAAGACAAATATTAAAATTACATTTGAAAGATTGTTCATAAAAAGAAAAGCTCGAAAAAGAAAATTGAAGAATACACACAAAAAAAAAAAAAATGGTCTCAGAGCCTAATAACAAATGTAGAAGATGAATAGATTCAGAATTAAAAGAGTATGATAGACAAGAAAATTTAGCATTAAAATGATTCATAGTTAGATTAAGACAAATTTTAATATTACATTTGAAAAATTGTCCATAAAAAGAAAAGCCCGAAAAAGAAAATTGAAGAATACACACAAAAGAAAATTGGTCTCGGAGCCTAATAACAAATGTAGAAGATGAATAGAGTAAACAAAAAAGATAAATTAAAATTTCCAACATTTACAGTTAAACTAAATAAAAGCTTAATTAAGTAAAAAAACTATCTATTCTTTTTCGACAAAAATTAATAGTAATATCAAAAAATTTATTAGAAGGAACAAAATAATTAGTGGGAAGCTCAAATGAACATATTAATGAAAATA